>JAMKCH010057793.1:0-106909 GCA_023653785.1 Ophioderma brevispina
TCTCGTTTTTTGATATTAATGATATATATAAGACCTTTTGAACGAAGGTTTAAAGGTGTATTTCGTGATCCTAGAATATTTACTTTTGTTTATGATTACTAGATATCCTCAAAAAAAGCCTTACTTACAAAATTCAGTTGATTCTGAAGTAGTTGCGTTTTTGATGTATGAGCAATAGTTGTAAAGCGCTGCCCCATAGGCCACTGTTTGTAATTTGCTCCGTTTACGGACCAGAAAATACAAAATACGATTTTCTTCCGACAGTAGTAAGTCAATCGAATTTGTACGTACGATTAGGCACCCTAAGGCTACATATTTGGGCCCACGGTTCAGAGATATAAAAAATCTCAATTTCTTTGAGGTCAATCGGGGGGAGTGGGGGGGAACGGGGGTGGGATCACGAAATGCCCCTTTAAGTGATTTTGTAATTCACTGTGACAGACTGGCACAATTCCGTTTGGAATCCCAAAGCCCAACGTGTTCCCCCACGTCAAAATTGAATGAGTGCGCGCCGTTTGAGATTTTCGCTAAAAATTTCCATTCGGTTTTTAGAATAGGCTTTTAGTTGGCAGGTTAGGCCTACAAAGATAACAAACTTAACCTGCTCAAGGAACAATTTGAGCATTTCTACCTCATTTAGTATGCCTGTTGGGATCATTCAAATGCAATTATGCGGCATTATGAAGTTGCACTTATGCAGCTTATGCAATATACTGCAGCTTATGAACTTATGCAGCTTATTGCACTTATGCAGCTTATGCATTATGCAGCTTATGCAGCTTATGCACTTATGAGCTTATGCACTATGCAGCTTATGCACTTATGCAGGCTTATGCAGATTATGCATATTATGCAGCTTATGCAAAATGCAGCTTATGCAGATTATGCACTGATGCAGCTTATGCACTATGCAAGGCCTTATTGAGATTATGCACTTATTGCAATTATGCAGATTATGCACTTATGCAGCTTATGCACTTATGCACTTATGCGATTATGCACTTATGCACCTAATGCCGCTTTATGCACGTATGCACTATGCAGATTATGCACTTAAGAGCTTATGCACTTATGCAATTATGCAGATTTTGCGGCTTATGCAATTATGCGTTTTACACCAGCCGAAAGCAAGTTCAACCAAATCTGGAAAGGTACAAAAACCCATCCACGGTCATAAGGGAGTTTTTTGAAACTGGCGAGGTGGGTTTACATTTATGTTTTTCTACATGGAGTTTATAGTAAAACTATAGTTTACTATAATTAAACTCCATGTGAGTTCTAAAGTAGCCTGCTTGGATTGGTGTTGCTCGATACTCTTTGTGATAATTCATATCATAAAGTAAGATAGTAGTACTAGTTAGAGCGAACGAACTAAGAGGCAGTATTATTTGCACTCTATTAATTTTATATAATAATAATCGGCTACCATTTTTTCTTTTTAGAAGTTTTGTCTTGAATCGCGGCTCAAGTAATTTAATTAATTGAGTAATTATAGCCAGTGATATGTATTATCATATTGAATGCAATGCAATTCCAAATATTGGTCACAAATCTATATCTATGGCCCAATGTATGCCCAAAATGGCCTAATTTTGGAGCAGCTAGAAATAATTCTCACCGATATCTGATGTGTTAAAAACAAAAGAAAAGGGAGCTAGAGCTATTATATTTCGAAAAGGAGGAAATAGAAAAAAGGGGAGGAAAAAGAAGGAAACTTGAAGAAAGAAAGGGAAGAAAAGGATTAAGGAAAGAAAAAAAAAAAGTGACGTTTAATTAATCTGTATTAAGTCACAGTGTTCGGCGTTGCAACTCGATGATGTTGCCCTTGTTGGTAATGGCCGTGGCGCGACGGTCTTTCGTAGGCTTTTTAGTCAGAGCACCGCACAAAACTCACTGCTATTTAATGAGGAGAGAGAAGAGAGAGAGGAGAGAGAAGAGGAGGGGAGGAGCCAAGGGGAGGAGAAGGAGGAAGGGAGAGGGAGGGAGAGGGAGGAGGAGAGGGAGAGGCAGAGGAGAGGAGAGGAGTAGGGAGCGAAAGAGCGGAGACAAGGAGGAGCGAGAGGAAGAGGAAGACGGGGGAGACGAAGGAGAGAAGAAGGGGGGAGAGGGAGAGGAGAGAGAGGAGAGGAGAGGAGAGGAGAGGATGACGGAAGGAGGAGGAGAGGAGAGGAGAGGAGAGGAGAGGAGAGGAGAGGAGAAGGGAAGTGAAAGAGAGTGAGAGGAGAGAGAGGAGAGCAGAAGAGAGTGGGAAAAGGGAAAAAAGAGAGGAGAGGGAAAGAGAAGAGAGAGGGGAGAGAGCAGGGCAGAGGATAAACAAGAAAGGCAAGAGGGAGAGGAGAGGAGTGGGACGAGAGAGATGAGAGAGAGAGAAAGGGAATGAGGGGGAGAAGCGGGGAGAGAGGGGAGAGGAGAAAGGAAGGAGAGAGCTGGATAGAGGGAGTGAGTGGAGGAGAGGAGAGAGAGTTGGAAGAGGGGAGGGGAGGGGAGGAGAGGAGAGGAGAGGGGAGGAGAGGAGACGGAGAGGAGAGGAGAGGAGAGGAGGGAGGGAGAGAGGGGAGGAGAGGAGAGGAGAGGGAAATACCACTGTTATGTGTTATAGCAGCAACAAGAACATATGGATGAAAGAGACTAATGCTAAGTTTTAATCTAACAGATTCTTTAAAAGTAAAACATTTCGTTGAATTATTTTTCTGATAATCATACGCCTCAAATTATCTAATTTGCAGGTACGGTAGGAGCTTGCATGTCTCGTTGTTTGGAATATAGCAGCTTGTCCTCGTTCCTCCACTCGGTTCTTCACTGATAAGTTAAGAAGGTTATTATTTAATCAAGCTATTCATTTTGGTGATCTTTTAACAAGGAAATATTGGTTCTATATGTAAATCTTAATTGCAAGAAAGGTAGATTAAAAACAGGCCAGATAAAAGTGTCTTTTACTGAGTAAAAATAGACCCAATTTCACTATAAAATTGCAACGTACTGTGTCCCATTTCCTCTGCATCCCAGCCTTGTCTTAATTAATTAATGAGATCATAAAGTGTTAGGGCTATGTTACATCAGCATCGGATTGAAGGTAATTCATAGTTTGAAGTTGTTATCCGTATGACTGGTATGACCCGAACATAATGGACTGAATAAACCATCTTTGTTTTCTAATATTGTAGGTTTATCGTGTTGTCTCTTGTATACTCAAAAATTTTTTTTTCACAACTTGTTAATTAATCAATTATGTTATACTTTAATTAGAGGTCCAACACAACAATATTTATGGTTCTCTATATAAGGACAGTAATTACCTTTAATTTGATATATTCAAATTAATTATATGAATTGTTAAAGATAGAAGAACAATAAGAGCTGAAGCTTCATATAACCCCATAGACTTTACATTTGTTACCGGGTCCCACATATCCCGTGTTCCAAATTGCTCAACCCTCCACTTCTGTTAACTTAATAGTCTTAATTTTAATTACTGAAGTTGTCTGTCAAGATAATTTGGTACCAATTAAAGCGACTAAATAAAACTTTAAAAATGAGTGCAACTGGGAAGTATTCAATCACATTTACGACTCTTAATCATTACAAACATGTCAGAATTTCTCTTACAAATATGAAACAGCTCCACCCCAGAGCAGGTCCCAGTTCAAGACACATGTCCATATAAGAGCTTATGCTGTATGCTGAGAGGAGTTGAAATACTAGGGTTACAAATCTCCTATAAATGTTTCTGGATTTTTTTATGTTTTCCGTTTTTGGTCGAATATTCGACATTACGAACAAGCTTGTAGCGGGTTCAAACCCTAAGCGATGATACCCTAAGCGATGCGATGAAATGACATTGCCTGATGGCAGCAAATGATAATGGGACAAGCTGAGCTTTGAAATTGTATTTAGGTTATTTTAGCCATTTATTATTGTGATTGTTATTGTTGTGTGTTTTTGATAGCTGTTTACGTCATACTATCATTATTCACTTCCGAAATCATAGTTACGTTATGCGGTCTTTGTCACCCTTATCACGTAATTGACGTCAAATTTGCATGATGGACGGTCACAGGTCCGTCATAATGTTGTGTGTTAACCAGCTGATCCGATACTTTGGTATCATATTTCTATCTATTAATATATATTTATGGGGTCTAAAACCAACCGTTTGAGAGAGATACAGAGCTTCAAAGATGTCTTTTGACGGCCATTGATTATCCTAATTAGCCCAAACTTCCCGGTGTCTGATTTTTGGCTTGATTTTGAGATAATCACTCGGTGGGGCCATACAAACAAAGATGAAACCAAAAAAAAAACTTCTGTTTGACAATTGTTCTAGGTTCATCCAATAAGTTTACTGCTGGACTAATTATCGAATCATGCATATATTACGTTACGAAAATTAAACATAACGAACCCCTTTACGGATGTATCACCCCTCTTTACGATGTTTCACCCTTTACGTGTTTTTTCGGCAGACGGGGTTTTCTTGCATGATGAGTTTGACGTCGTTGTATGAAAAAATCCCTTTTGGCCCTTCTTGGGTCATACCCCTTTTCGAGTTATTACCCGACCTTATGAGTTTTTGAGTCGTTTGTGTAAAACACCCCCTTTTGAGTTTTTGACGTCGTTTTGTTGAAAAAACACCCCCTTTCGAGTTTTGGACGTCGTGTGTGTAAAAACACCCCTTTTGAGTTTTGACGTCGTTTGTGTTAAAACACCCCATTTGAGTTTTGCGTCGTTTGTGTAAAACACCCCCCTTTTGAGTTTTGACGTCGTTTGTGTAAAAACACCCTTTTGAGTTGTTGACGTCGTTTGTGTAATAATAAAACACCCCCTTTCGAGTTTTGACGTCGTTGTGTAAAACACCCCCTTTTGAGTTTTGACGTCGTTTGTGTAAAAAACCTCCTTGTTGAGTTTTTGACGTCGTTGGTGTAACACACCCCCCTTTTGAGTTTTGGAGTCGTTTGTGTAAAACACCCCATTTGAGTTTTTGACCTCGTTTGTGTAAAACACCCCCTTTGACGTCGTTGGTGTAAAACACCCCCTTTTGACATTTTTGACGTTGTTTGTGCAAAACACCCCCTCTTTTTTGAGTTTTTGACGTCGTTTGTTAAAACACCCCCCTTTTGAGTTTTGAGTCGTTTGGGTAAAAACACCCCCTTTTTTTGACGCGTTTGTGTAAAACACCCCTTTTGACTCGTTGGGTAAACACCCCCTTTTGAATTTTTGAGGTTGTTTGTGCAAAACACCCATTTTGATGAGTTTTTGAAGTTGTTGTGTAAAAACCCCTTGAGTTTTTGACGTCGTTTGTGTAAAACACCCCCTTTTTGAGTTTTTGACGTCGTTTTGTAAAAAACACCCCTTTTGAGTGTTTGACGGCGGTTGGGTAAATAAAACACCCCCTTTTGAGTTTTTGGACGTCGTTTGGGTAAAACAACCCATTTGAGTTTTTGAACGTCGATTTGTGTAAAAACACCCCCTTTTGAGTTTTGACTCGTTTGTTTAAAACAACCCCCTTTTGAGTTTTTGACGTCGTTTGTGTAAAACACCCCCTTTTGAACTTCTGAAGTCGTTTGTGTAAAACACCCCTTTTGATTTTTGAGTGTCGTTTTGTGTAAAACACCCATCCTCTTTTTGGCCACGCCACATAATCAAAGATCCGTATGATTATTCACCGTTTTGTCCGAACAGCGAGCTTAAAAAATCACTTTTTTTATTTCTCCGTTTATTTCCTCTTACCTCAAATTCTGTCTTGCTTCAGTTCCTTCACTGCTTAATATAATTCGTTAGCGTTTTTTCGAAAAATCCTTTTCGAAATTTACTTTAATATAATTTTAAAATTTGAATTTCTTCTTTTTGTCATTCTCTTGTTCGTGTTTTTCTCACCACACCCCTTTCCCGTAACTCAGTCCATGTTGACCCGTCCTTTTCCTTAAACTGCTCTACAATCTCCTGTTTTAAACCATCTTCTCTTTTCTCATATCGCTTTCACTCTCTCTCTCTCCCTGACTCTTCCCTCTTCTCCCTTTAAGATTTCATTCAACATGCCTATGGAGGAGTATGCCCTCACCGCAAAGATTTTCATAATTGCTAATTCATTTCAAAAATAGAGAATTATTGATTCAGAAAGGCTTTTTTAAATTAGTTTATGATTTGAAAAACGTCTTACTTAGAAGTAATCGCTAACACATCAATTGGTAAACAAGCAAAGGTCATTTTTCATCAGCACCCCCAATGAAACCCACACATAAACAACAACCAACAAACAATCTCATTCTCCATATCTGTTTTAGTATCATTATGAGGCGTACCCCATCCTTTTTTATTGAAAAAAAATATTTTTTAAGCAACAATTTCAATTTGTAAGTTGCGCTGTCTCAAAATTTTCGATTGGGAAACTACGTTGACTTAAATCCACTTTTTAGCAAAAGCAGTAATATACTGTCTGTATGTACTATATAATCGCGCGCCAATCACTATTTTTAGGGCAGAAATTATGATTTTGGAGAAAGAAAAAAATACAATGCTGATTTTTGATTATTTTAAAACCCTTATAGGCTGACTCAGAGATTTTGAAATATATCTTGTTGATTGAAAATAGTTAACTGGAAGTAACGAAGTTACCTAAATGCTCGGAATCGGGATTTTTCGTTTTTTATATGCAGTTATAATTTAGGCCTATATGTAGGGATATTAACAGTGCCAATAAAGGACACTGGTGATAACAAAAAAAAAAAAAATCGGGGTGGGTAATCTCGATATTGCGAAGGTGTTTTTCCGGAGGTTTTCGCTATTCCGAATCTTACAAAGGGATTATCTTTTCCGGAATCTTAAAAGGATTACTTTCCGAATCTTAAAAAGGGTTCGCAATTCCGAATTTCAAAAAAGGTTCGCAATTCCGAATTAATTTCAAAAAAGGTTCGCTTTTCCAAAATGTTCTTTTTCACAAGGGAGCAACGAACATGATGAAATATATGGATACGTTGCTACCACGAAAATAATTACCACTATTTATTATAAGGTATTTTTATTTTTATATTAATAGAAAAACAAACTGAAATAACAAAAAAATCGCCACAAAAGATGACACCAATCAAATTGTTTGGCAACCTTAACCCTTACCCTAACCCCTAACCAACCCTAAACCCTGTAACCTCATCCCTATACCTAACCCTAATACCTAACCATAACCCTTGAAACTAAAACTTCAATATTCGAAATAACGAACTTTTTTTATGATTCGGAATAGCGAACCCTTTGTAAAATTCGGAACAGCGAATAATGTTTAATTTTCGGACTAGCCAACCCTATTTTCGGAATAGTGAACCCTTTTAAGGATTCGAAAAAGCAAACCTTCGGGGTCTTCTCGTTATTTCAAGGTTCATTGTTCCGAAGATTCGTTATTCCGAAGGATCGTTTTTCCGAACACTCGTTTTTAGCATTCGCTTCTCCGAATCCTTAAAAAGGTTAGGTATTCTGAAAATAGGGTTCGCTATTTCGAATCTTAAAAAGAGTTCTCTATTCCGAATTCGCAATTTCGAATCTCTAAAAAGGTTCGTTATTTTGAATATTAAAACAGGTTCGGTGTTTCGAACCTTCGGAATAACGAACCTTCGGAATAATGAACCTTCGGAATAATGGGATTACCCAAAAAATTCCGGATCCGGAATTTTATAACAAACT
Source organism: Ophioderma brevispina (assembly GCA_023653785.1). Classification (NCBI taxonomy): domain Eukaryota; kingdom Metazoa; phylum Echinodermata; class Ophiuroidea; order Amphilepidida; family Ophiodermatidae; genus Ophioderma; species Ophioderma brevispina. The sequence goes on from JAMKCH010057793.1 coordinate 7,672, forward strand.
TGTGATTTGCTATATAAACGACTTCGTGAGAAAAGGGACTTTTTTAATTAGTCCCTTTTCTCACGAAGTCGTTTATATAGCAAATGTGACATCGAATTTCTATTGTATTGATTGGGTAGAGCATACAACCTGTTTTAAAACTGAGGGCCCCTCCTCATGGAATTCTGAGTTCAGGCCTTTTATTATCAGAACTCTGGTGGAAATTGCCATTTCAGGGGTGGGGGGAAACTAATTCCTAAAAATGAAAAAAATCATGTTTTTCTTTCAAAAAACGTATTCGTTCGGAAAAAAAACTTGCGTTTTTTTTAAGCGGAATTGGATTAAATTTAGTTGTTAATCAAAAATATAAATTAAAAAGGCAACAAACAAATAATTCGATAACAATAACAAAAATCCAGATTGTTTCGAGGTGATTGGAAACCATCGATTCGAAAAACCCCCACTTCGAGACATGATTAATTAGTTGTTATAATGGTGCAATCTGCTTCGAACTTGGTTATTTTTCCACAAACTTTTAGATGACCATCTTAAACTATTAACGAATAGATGAAGGAGGTAATGAAAAAAAAATATGATTTCCAATTACAGAATAAGGGCTGTGAAATGGAAAGCTTTGCTTCTTCGATTTTTTTTTCGAATTGTGATGAAGTATAATTCATTGGACAACAAGTTGGTTCGATTAAATGGCTCAAAGATACTATTACGCATACAAAACTTTCGTGACGTATAAGATGACACAAAATGTACGATAAACCATTTAAACTGTGAGGGGTCTACCCTTTATCTAAAAAGTCGAAAAACACACTTTGTCATTGATTGGTTAAATCTCAAGCAAAGCAAATAACAAAATAGGCATAAATCCATCGAAAATTATGGTTCATCCACTTCGGAAAACAACAAAATACCTTTCAAGTGCTGAACTGAGGTTTAGATGCGGATCACATGAGCATAGTTCAAGTAGAAGAAAAAAATAGATTGATCCACTTACACACTTAAAGCAATGGGGTCAAAATATCACCATTTTATGTGGTCAATTTTATTTGACATTAGCCGTGGTTGAAATCAATCAATCGGAGTCATTTTCTGTTATAGCATCAGATGAAAGGACCCTAAAATGGGGGGCAAATTTCAAATGACCCTAAATTAGGTCACCTTGACACCAAGGAGGTAGTTGAAATCAAGTATGTTTGGAGTTACTTTCTTTATCAAGACTTTTTTGCATCCCGATCTACAAATGGACTATAATATTAGTCATTTTATCCCAAACGGGTTATTGTGATTTTAACACTTATATCATTTCAACCCCAATGGGGTTATATTTAACCACAATTTGGGGTCAAATTATTAACCAACGAATCAATTGGGTCAAATTTGACTCTTCAATTTTGACCCAGTTGGTGCATAATTGACAGTAGCCCGCGAGGTCAAAATTGGCCCTTTTAGGGTATTCGAAAAAAAGATTTTTTTTTCCAAAAAACCTGCGATTCCAAACACGTGCAGGTTTTCAAGCAGAACAACCACACAGTTATAACACTACAGGTCAAACTAGTTAGAGAAATTAAATTTAAAAAAATCATGGATATCCAGGATATAGTCAAAATACCCTATTAAAAGGTGGTCAATTTTACCCGCAGGCTACTGGCACAACAAATCACCGACTAAAAATGAGTCAAATTGACCCCACAGGATATGGTCAAAAAATTTGACCCCAAATTGTGGTTAAGAAAACTAACACGGTGGGGTAAAAATGACTATATGGGGTTTATATTTTGAAAAATAAACCCACTTTGGGGGTATGACAAACAATGACTATATTTAATAGTCATTTGGTTAATCGGGATGCAAAACAAATCTTGATAAAGAAAATAACACCAAATGTGATGTGATCTGGGTAAAAACCCGCAACATGTTGAACAGGACAGTTTTGTAAAAATAACGTTTTATGAAAGAAGTCATAACGGATGAAAGAAAACGCATTTGCCCACAGCAAAAGATGTCCGGTCCCTCAGACTCTGGTTGCATTATTGTGATGCTAATTGGTACTTTATGGTCAGGCATGGGTGAATTCACGTTTATGCTTTTGTTAGCGTCAGCCAATGATCGCGTTCTTTAGCCTGACTACAATTTCTTAAGCGTGTTACGGTGTTAGCATCACAACGCATTCTGACAGCGTAGGAGCAGGTCGCAATGAGTTTTGGTTTGACAGAAATATTTTTTGCAAATCTTGTTTGTTGCACTTGCTTTATATTGTACGCGTATAACTCATCAGTTTAGTGTTGTCATCGTCAAAACCAGAATAACCACAGTGTTGGTGCATGATGAGGCTTAGTTTGAAATTGTTTTTAAATTATTCAATTTGTTGGAAAATCAACGCATCGAAGCAATAACTATATCAGGCATCCGTTTATCGCACAAATGGGAATAATTATGGTTTGGATCTACTGTAGACAAAATTCTTTACAGATAAATTATTTGGGAGATCTTGTCGAAAATAGTTCAACTCGGTTCCCATTGGCAATTTATCGATGTCTTTTCGCTCTTGCTGTTTACCGAAATCAAGCGACTGCGGTTTTACAGCTATGCGTGAAATATTTTCGCCGGCAGGTCTGCGTGTAAGGAAAAAAATAAATTCTGAACTGAACAAGGAGCTTTGAGTTGTGGTCATGAACTTCAATTCCGAGTCGTTGGATGTCATATGTTGGATAGCATACGTTGGAAATTAATATGTGGACTACTTACTGACCGGATTCGCCATAGACAGATCTACCAAGTACCCTTCGGGGTAGAACTCGCCGGTATTCCTTATTCAACATGGTTAAAATCAAATCAAATCCTTTCGTAAATGGACACGATTCTATTCCGTGTTGCGTGACGTGGTGATGGGCATCAGTGAGATTTTCATACGCCGGAATCCAGTTTAGGTCAAGAAGGAACATGTTTGTGTCTCTTCATCCGAAACTATTCATTCCTGTTGAGAATTGTTGAAGTAATTTCAATGAGTTTGGTCATTGAATACCTTTTTGTCAACTTCATGATTGTGTGGACCTCTTGAACCCCTCTTTAACACTACTTAACAGCATTACTAAGTCTATAATATCAGTTTTTGTATTGATATTCTGTTGCGCTCAGTTGGCTTCAATCCCTTGGCTTCAATACCCACTTCACGTTTTGTTGTCAACATCCTCATTAATCATTAGGTATGTATTGATTTATTTCATTGTATGTCTTTAAAAAAATTAACACTGTCGTTCCGCTTAAGATGTAGGCATTCGTCTGTTTAACATTGTTAAACTTTAGTGTGCATACATTGCGGTTAAGATTACATATGCAGAATTTTAAATTCATGCGGAATTTTAGATGGGTTTTTCTTTTACACATCGTTTGATTGTGGCAATTCCGTTATTTTAAATTTCAATCGGTTGTTAAATGTTCTGGGCTTTTATTTTTATTTTTCCTGTTTTATGTAGGTTTTATGTCATCACTTTCAATTGTTTGCGGCCCATGCTTCGGTTTGTTTTAACCCCTCGTCTAACCGAAGGGGGGGGGGGTGGTTACCACCCCTCAGTTTTTTCCCCGGCTTGCTAAAACCCCCCCCTTTTTGGTGCCAATTATTTAATGAATTGTCATTGACATGTCCGCTCCGGTTTGTATCCAAAAACAAAACATCCAACCGGGGTATAGGTAAGATACGGGTGATCCCAAAGTGATCGTAGGGGGAGTGGTAACCACCCCCCCCCTCCCGGAAGAAAAGTCCAACATTCCTAACACAACACAGGACATCAGCAGACACTTGATTTTGGTACAATAGATAGATAGGGTCCTCCTCTTTCCATTATACAAAATAAGTACCAACATGCCTATCATTACGTCACAATACGTCATAAAAGTAGCGGCATTTCAGCAACACGCCAAGTTCCATAGACACCACAGTTGGAAAATTCAATTTTTTGCCAAAAGGTTTAGTAAATAGATTTTCATGCGGTTTTTGACTCTAAACCACCTGATGGGCAATGATTAGTTTAATATAATGACAATCATTTTAGAGCTATAAATAAGGTGTCTGATTCGCTAAAATTGGCGAAAATATCAAATTTCCACCCTATATTCATATTTTCGTACTTTCCTAAACATATGCCGTCATGGTGCCGTCTTAAGGGAGGTTAGTACTTATTTTGGTACCACTGGAAAGAAGAACTCTAAGCATCCTTTGGTACCAAATTACAGGAATCAGGTGTTCAGTAACGAAAATCACAAGGGGGGGTGGTAACCACCCCCCCCCCCCCCTTCGGGATTTTGTTACAAAAAATGCTCGGAGACGAGGTATCGGATTTTTTTTTTTCGAAATTCGCATTAATAGGTAAGATCATGTGTTTATAAACAAATTGTGGTTATTTTTTTATGGCTTCGTTCGCAATAAGGCAAATGAGCCATTCGTGTGAATATCCTGTCCTCAGGGCACGTAAATGTCAAATCCTTGAATGTTTCCATGGTTCTATTTTCGTAATGGGAATTCTGCTCAGGCTATTTTCCCCCTTTCTAGATTATGACTCAGTCCAACAAATTGTTTTAAATATAGCGTTAACAAATAAACGGTTCTCGTGTGTGTGCCGCTTTGGCCTCAATAGCTAATGGTGTCGTAGGCAAGGAAAATACGGGCAATGGATAACCAATATCCTTGTAATTGATAAGCTGGAATCAAAGCAGATGAAGGGTGCACTTGGAAGGCTTAAAAATTGAAAGCACATGATGGGTGAGTACATGCACACGTGTGTTATCGTCAGTTACCACCCAGCTTTAATTATGGTGGAATTCCTTCACAGGCTAAAATAAAAAATTTACAATTTGGAATGTGAAGATAATACCTTCTGTTTGCTCAATCGGTTTGCTTCCTTCCAAAGTCATGGTTCAAATGTACCTTCGCAATTTGTAATTCATATGTTATTCTAATGTTTTTTATTGTTCCAAGCTGCGATATTTAACTTTTTCCTCTTAAAAAAATCCTGCTCTCATCTCTTTGACCTTGCATCGTCCGTTAGCTCAAAGGTCCATGGCCGATCGCTTAATAGGCCTCGTCCCCAGAAGCCCGATTGTACCGGAAGTGAGTCAACATTTGGGATCAGATTAAAAGCTACTTTTTTTTCTCATTCACCCTGTGAAATCTTAGGCCAAAGGATGTTTGGTTTGGAAGTATGAGCGAAAATGTGACCCCATTTTGTCGACCAATATTACTTTTACACAGTACTCTATGGCCTTACAAAATCCCGTTTTTAGAGCTCTTGCATCAAAAAAGGGTTGAAATATCGGCGCGGGGACTTTCCAGATGGTTGGAGTGAATGCCAATCTATCAGATGAAAATTACATCTTTAAATCGGGCATCACCCTTAAGTTTCAAAGCCTGTGCGTTTTACATGTTTTGAAATACCTGCCAATATTGTAGGTCACTTGAAACAGTATCTCACGTTTTCTAGGTGTAGCACGTGGGTGTTTATCGCGCAGAGCACTATAGGTTTGTGCAAGTGGACATTTTGCGGATTAACGCAGGAGCTAGCACACATTTGTAACACATCTCAAGTACAAGGTTTGCGTGATTAAATATGTGCTAGCATGACAGGAACCCTGAATCGCGATTTCTTAAGTGCTGCAAGTGGTGCCTTAAGGAGAGGGGGAAAAGACAGAGTGGTACAGGGTCAACATCTTTAAATTGGATTCTCATGTAAGAAGCACACCAGATTATGTGTCTAACCATAAGGCTTCAGAAAAGTTTATAGTTTGTAATATGTACAGCCTAAAGTTTCAGAGTTATAGTTGCGAGAAAACAGCAAAAATCAATAATAAGGGTCAATTTCAGTGTACAGGGGTCAAATTTTAAAGTTGCTCGAATTTGGATAAAAAGGGTGCAAAATTATGGTGGAGTTGATAGGATTAAATAAGAATAGTTTTAACTGTCTTAAATACTTAGTTCCGATGTAGGGGCACAGAAGGTGCAACGTCCATTGCATTACATGGGGCTGATTTGTTTTCCTCCCGACTTCTTAGCAAGCATTGAGACACCAAAAAACGATTCCTGATTTAATCCTCTGAGCTCCATCAATAATTAGCACCATCTTTACCCAAATCGGCTAAGCAACTTTAAAATTTGGGACCCTGTACAACTTGAAATTGGACCTTTTTATTGTGATTTTAGCTGTTTTTTTAGCCTATACTCTGAAACTTTAGGTGGAAATATTACAAAACAGACCTTTTACGCATCCTTAATGTTAGACACATAACGTGCGGTGCCTTGTGAACATGATTGGATCATTTAAAGAGTTGAACCTGTACAAACTTGTCTTGGCCCCCGCTCCTAAGGCCCACATTGCGCACTTAAGAATGCGTTTCATGGGTCTTCTCGTCAGGCGTCTACAGATGTAATCACTCAAACCTTTGTACTTGGAGATGTGTTACAAATGGGCAGCTCCAGGGCTAGATGTTTCGCAATGTGATTGCGATCAATTCTCTTGGTTTAGGTGACCTGTATGGCAGTTTATCTCAAATATAGTGGTCGAGGTCTCTTATTAAATGGTTTTATAATGATTTATTCGAGCACCATCACATATATATATTCTTTTTTGTTCTGATCTTTTATCGTCCTTATGTTTCGGCCATTTTAAGTATAGTTGCTCTGTTAAATGTTTTGCTTATTTTCCTGCCCTTCAAATTTTAGTTAAAAATTTTTCACGCGTCTTTTTTTTTATGTTATCTAACAGATGCGGGTTCCTGATGATTACGTGAAAAGCATTTCTAATTGTGTTTTCTTTTACTTGTACTTTACGTGGGAAGGCAAACATGATTGTTAATGTTTTTCAATGTGAATTATTATTTCATATAGACAATTAATCTTTATTTCATCAGGTTGCGGATCCACATTATTCCGTGAATTTCCATTGTGATCATTTTTGCTTGGGGACGTTGCTAAATGAAATAATAAAAAATGTGGGGTAAGGGTTCCTTTGCAATTCCTTTAAGGACACCGTCAGTGATTCCACCCGTGCTGAGTCTGAAAGTATTGGTAATTGCATGAATAGCTTAAGTGAAGGAGAATGCTGTGGTAGGGCTTATTTCCGACTGGAAAATCGAAAATTGGGTTGAATAGGACAGTGCTCGTGTTATTGACTTGTCATCAATTACGTGTTATAGTTAGTGTGTCAGGCGTCAGTCCTAAATTATGATATTGTTTCGCTCATGCTCCTATCACTTGCAAGTTGTATTATTACCTTAATTTAATTAATTAAATTGTTGATTTAGGTGTAGCGAATCACTGATGTCCCTCTAATGCAACTTCTTTCTTCGGGAGTGTCCGGTGATGGTGACTCTTTAGTCTTTAGTTGAAACCTTATTATGAAGTGTGAATAAAAAAATTATTGGACAGGAGATACGCACACCTCGAGGAAGGCTCGCATGGTACGCCAGGCGGTTTTCAGGCGCAGACTTTGATTTGTTTACGCATCAAGCACAAGGGTGCGATGTTCCAATGCAGCCCATGCGCGCTTGTGTTCGGCTGTCTGTCCAACAATTTAAAAAGTCTTCAGTAGGATTAATAATAGTCTTGGACAGGAGATACGACACACCTAATGTAAGCGCATGATGCTATGCGGGGTTCGGCGCTTCCTTTGAAATCAATCACACGATGAGACGAGGTACGGTTCCTCCTGCCTCACGCGGTCCACGCTCGGTGTGCGTTCTGTCCAACAAATATTAATCAGACTGTATAGACTGCCAAAAATCTTTTATACGTGTAGGACGAATGCTTGCACTATATATGTACATCAGGTGTATCAGAGTATTTGAGTTAATGCTAGTAGAAGTTTAAAGGGGACGTCCAGATTTCTCCGTCCTGTTTTGTTTGCAAAGCAGGTCCATTAAGCCACATTCAGTCTTTCTTCCAAATCGTTGTGCATTTTGTCTCTTAATGTTTTGTGATTGTTATTTACCATTCTTTGTACAAACGATTATGCATTTAGAAACGGTCTTGTCGTGGGTCTTTTAGACGACTTTTACGACTGTTGTAGACCTAATTAATATTTAAAATTCGCGTCCTGACTGTTATCGTAAACAGGCATAATTTTCAGTCTTGTCAATTATGCGTGTTACGTCTGGTCACTTACAGGTGCCTTTTCTTTCACCATATTGCAATTCAAAGTACGATAAATGGCTTTGATATAAAATAGGGGCGAGCGTTCGGTTTATATTCGAAGAAAGAAATCAGGATCGTGGCTCTTAAAGTGCATCGATAGATTTTGAGGCCTTGTATAGGGTGCACGTTTGGATTGTAAATTAGTTTGAAGTTGCTTTGATTTTTGTTCTAGTTATATTACATGCAGTTTATTTGCAATAACGTAATCGGCAATTTCAATCATATTTTCAATGGAAAGTATTTCGTGATAATTTAAGAGTTCGGGGCAATGGCGGATTGAAGGAGGCCGGCAGTGTCTGCATCTGCGGTACGCTCCCTAATGTTTGCTTTCAAGGGCCCCTCGGTCACCTTATTCGCAATAAAGTGCGCATTGCGTCGCTCGTGGATGCTAAGCCCCCCAAAAGGCCCAACTCGTAAAGGGCCCTTTGTCCTTAAATCGACCTGCTCGCGAATGAAAAATATATGTTAGGACCGCCATTGGGGAAACTCCTACGGGGATTATAAAATAAGGATGTCCTTTGTGTCGTGTTCCCTACTGTCGTAACATAGTACAGTCGCAATCTTTGAGGCCGATTGTAATCCATTGGGTTGAAAGGGTGAGGCTGTATAAAATTAAACGACGTTTGGTACTTGGGTCGTATTGTGTCTATGAAATGAAAATGAAATGGTTACATCAAATTATCAAGGCAAACTAGTGGTAATCGACTTAAATTGTCATTCCCATTTTCGGCATGTGGGTTTGGATTTCTTTTACACATTATACCTCCCACACCCCCCAAAAAAAAAAATAAAACCAGCACTCACTTTTGGTTATCTCTGTTGTTGTCCTTTAGTGCTGTATGTTGTTTGCAAAATGTGTGGGGTTTTTCTTCTGTTTTTGGACAAACATAACCCCTCATTTAATTTTTTGGTTTGATTCGCAGTAGCATTCCTATGCTTTCCATTAAAAATAATTCAAATCCTCAAAATTCACGTTCAGCGACTTTTCTTAGTTCGGGGAGGGGCGGAGGGGGGGGGGGGGGGGTTGGCAGTTTCTCTTTCTCATCAAGAAACCTGTTGGCAGAGTATTGCCTTCTAAATTTACGTCCTCTATCCCTGATCTTTCTTATTTAACTGCAAAATGTAGTTGTAGTTGTCTAGTAAAATGCAGCAGGAATAAATTACATATTTGATTGCAGACTGACATAGAGGATTTTATCTTCAGGCTAATGCCATGAACTTGGTTTTCATATCTACTTGTCCTAAATAATTAACATGTGATTGCGAGAGACTTGTACTGTTTAATTAATATGGTGAATGTTATATAAGCAATCAAATTCAAGTTGTTATTATGTGCTAAGTGTTTATCCGCAACCTCGAAAACAGGTAGAATTAGTACAGAAGTATGTTGTGCATTGAATAGTGGGCTTCACTAATACTTTATCGGGAAGGAGGGCTGGGAAACAAAGAGGTTCTATATATGATAGAGAGGCAAAACGTTATCGTATCTTTAGAAATTACCGACTCGCATGTTTTGCCGACTACCAAGAAAACCTAGAGTACCAACAAAGCAATGGCTGCCTACGTTTCTTCCACATACTGGGGTGCCGCTTTGCATATACACTAATCGGGGTAGTGATACAAATTAAGGTAGGGTTAGAGGTGGCCAGGTTGAATAAAAATAGGTACCTGGTTCATGTGCTCAGATACTCTTTGTTCTCATAATGCAATGCGGCTTAGGTGAAAAGATGTATCATTGAGGCGGTTTATTTAAATCAAGAAGACCGATGTGTATTTCATTCGTTGTGTGGCATGGGTAGGACAAAAAATTGAACACCCAATAGCAACCAACAGAACAATGGATATTTTGGCGGATTGTTTGTATTGAATTGAATTATTGTGTATACAAGCACCCAAACTGATAATTATTCGTGTTTTTGCAATATTCAAAATGTCAGCGCCCGGCACGGGAATCGATGGTTTTGAATGCGTTGTCACCCCCTTGAGGGAAAACTTTTTATCAGCATATGTTTATTCAATGCATTCAATTGTCTGGGGGCGCGGTATTTGGCTTCACTAAAACTTTATTGGAAGCAGGGCTAGACAAACTTTTTCTCAGCAAAATACAATGCCCATTCAATCGACTGTGGTGCGTTGTAATTGGGCTTAGAAGGTGGGTTAGGGAGATTTCTCAACAACATTATTGATCAACGCAATTTATTCTAATATAGTTCAAAGTTTAGCTTTACTGATACCTTGTCGGGAAAAGTGTGCTAAAGAAACAAATTAAACTGTAAATACCATGGTTGTAAATCATTTTCCTCACATGTATCGTCTGTGGTGATTTGAATTATGCTGGATATGGCCGCGGCCGCATTCAATAATGCTTGTCTCCTACGCATGTCAACAATGCGATCAACTGCACTATGGTTGACCTAGTATCCTTCTGTTTGTATGAGGGCAAATAAGGAAAATAGTTAAAATCTGTTATATTGTACCTTTATTTTTTGTCAGATCGTATGAGTCGTAACTTTGACGTGTGTATCAAAGAGAGAAAGAAGTAAACAGTTATGGAAAACTTATATTTCAAACTCTTGCAGTGATAGTTAAAACTCTACAATAAAATTTCCCACCATGTGGCGGGCTTTTCCCATGATCGCATCACAAATGTAGTTGATTCCAACTACATCCTTGTGCAAAGATGACTATATTCTAGGGTCATTTGAATGTGGTTGATTTCAACCACGGACAAGTTGTCAAATAAAAGTGACCACGTAATTACAAGAAAGAATCAATTTAAGAAAGATCGATTTCGAATTAAAAGGAAATCATTTATTTCAGAGGGGTTTGTTTTTCTTTTTTCGAAAAGAAAAAAGAAAACAAAAGTTGTGTGAAATTACCCTATATTAAAAGTTTTCAATAAAAAAATAAAGCGAATGAAAATAAAATTTGTCAATTATTTTTTACATTTGTAAAACACTTCTGTTTTGAAACTATGAAGTCGTTAATATTATGATGCAATCTGCATGAAGTGATATGCATGTGGATTCGGAAAAGGACTCCCGTTAATGACAGTGCCAGGGAGCACAATGGGGGGGGGGGGGGGGGGGGGGGCGTCCAACCCCCCCCCCCCCGTCAGAAGAAAATGACGGAGTTTTGGCAAAAATTCAAAGCCGATTTGGGATCAAAAATAAAAAAATCTGACAGGAAGATATGATTTTGGTCCAAAAATAAGTAAAATTTTTTTTATTTTTTTTATTTTTTTTCCCAAAAAGTTCCCCTTCACTGCAAAAAAAACGGGTGTTAATTAACACCATTGGGTGTTAATTAACTGTTAATTTTAACACCCTGTTCGAATCAATAGGGGACTGCACTTACTGGTGTTAGTTTACACAATTTCATGTTAAGATTAACACCATGTGGTGCTATTTAACACCAGTTTTGGTGTTTTGTTACAATGTAACGAATGATAACTGTTAATTTTACACACATCGGTGCTATTTATTTAGGCACCGCCAGTGCCACAATTGCCACCACGGTTTATAAGACCCTCCTGGAATCAATTTACGGGACCACACCCTCTGGTGTTATGACACGAAACTTTGTTACCATTTATATTTGTAAACCTCTGACATTTCAGTAAAAATGTTTGATTTTTGTTGCACACGTTACCTCTAACGTTTATAAGCAGATCACCAAAATACCATAATTAAATTATGCAGGCAACACCGAGCGGTTGTTAAATACTAATTTCACTACAGAAACTAACACCAGAAGCTGACACCGACTTGAGTTACCCATTTAAAACCACAGTTTTTGCAGCGACCCTCCCCGCAAAAATGATTTTGATCCCGCAGTTGGCACAAATTAACTTCAACAAAATGAGTTTTCCTCAACTTCTAAAAATTATTTCACCAAAACATAAATCCGGATTGCAGGCCCCAAGAATTAGCAAATGATTCATGTCACTTTGAATGAGTTTAAGCTATACAAGTAGGAGATAAAATATTATAATTAATCTAAGAACCAATATACAAATAATCTGGTTTGTGCGAATATCTGTGTGTGTGTAGAACAAAAAGGAAAGGTTTAGAAGGTTCTGGAATTTTCCGAGTCTAGGGAGAATCGACTAGCCCAATGGTGATATATTCAAAGAGGCCATAGGTGGCCCGCAATGCTGCATTATTACACAGTGCAGTGGGTAGATGCTATGAGAACAAAATCTCACACAGTTGAATAGGCAACAATGAAGGTGTTTTCCAGGAATCATGAAATGTAATTAGCATATGACTCATATAGAGAGGACTAGATCCTTCAGATTGTTTGAGATGCTATATAACGCCCTGGAGAGAGAAGATGAGGCAGAGTTTACATCATTGTCCAATGGAGTATTCTAAACATCAATATCCCCCACGATAGTGACATCAGTTGACTCCACGTGGATAGGACAGTGAGAGTAAACCACTGGTCTTCCTTTAGTGGACATTGTCATAGTTGTATCAGCTCCAGAAATAGTGTCCGACTGTGTAGCCATCTTAGGTTTTATATTTTAGTGGCCTCTGAGTTATCCAACGATAAACAAGCTACAGCACTTTGGACCGTATAGTTAGTCGACCTCCGAGCTCGAGAGTCATTAGGAGCTGGTTTCTTCCGTAAGGACAAGTCGTCCGTGGACAATATGAATTTTGCGATGGAATATTCGCCAGGAGGTGGGTGTTCTTGCAAGTCTGCATCTTAATAGTAGCTTGCTGCAGCCCGCGTCAGGCACAAACCAGGTAGTAAGTTAATAGTTTATTAATTAAAAAAACCTTATTATAGATAAATCTTTGATATTGATAATTAATCGATGTTTTAATGAGAGTGATGTAAAAACAATTAAAATTAAATACTTTGCTTAAAATTGTAATCAACTGTTCACAGTATATTGTTAGTCCGTGTGTTCATTTTGTAAGATAATCTAAATTATCCATGGTCGAAATCGTACGTAGGACTAGGAGTGGGGCCAAATTTTGTAAATCGAACTAGTTGTGTTTTGGGATGAATTGGGGTTCATTGATTCCCTTCCTCCCCCTTCCCAAGTTGCTTGAATTATCATATCACGACCCTTTTCGTCTTAAAAAATCCGGACAAATATTAGTTTACACTTTCAACTGTCAAAAGGGTTGCAGATGATCTGCACGCCTCTATTTAAAATGTATTGAGGATCCTCACATGCAATATCATTGGTTGGTGAAATAGCCGTTCCTTATTTGAAGCCAGATATAGGGTGGGTTGTGTGTATTCCCGTAGGATTATTCATGCTAAAATTGTTTTATTGTGTTTGGGTTTCAGTAGGCCTAAATTCAGAAAAGATGGGTGCAAATTCTTGGATTGATGCCCCCTCCTGCAAGGGTGGGAAATGTTAGTACAGGAAAAACTTTAAAATCAAGTCACATGTTTTTAATGTAACTAATGCGTTCCTCTCTCATAAGGATGAAAATAAGTAGCTACTTGCATAGGTTCCAAACTTTAGTTAAAGCGGTATAGCCTCATAATGCGTTCAAGGTCCCCTGGGGTAAATGCTTCGATTTTGTTGAAAGTGGTGTCAAATATGATTCCTTGTGTCATACGGAAAAAAAATGAATTTACTGTTTTGGTGATATCACCATTGCGACATCCAGGGAAAAATTCTGGTGACCCCCTAGACATGTCGACCCTTGCCTAATTTTACTAGGTAATTACCAAAACAAAATGTCACAACACTGTAAAAATAATACATTGGGACCTGTGAGACAATACAACAACTATCACCATTCAACACAATTCTGAGTCATGGGTAATTTTTACACCAGGATGACCCTTGAAACCATTATCGGGGCTATAGGCTTAACTAAAGGTCTGAACCTAGGAATATATCTTTTTTTAATTCGTAAAGGAGGACGAACATGGTGACATTAAAACACACAATTGACTCGATTTTAAATTTTTCCTGAGTAACGTTTTCTTCCTTGAGGAGGGGGCAACAGTCCGAAAATTTGCCCACCCCATTCATTTTCTGAATGCCTGGTCCCTATTGAATTGAAAAACAGCAAGAAATCAACTTTAGCAGCAAAAGCCTACGGGAACTGGTTCAGTGACATACCATCCCACACTAATACGAGCGAAAGTTTCTCCATCGCCGAGGGAGAAATTTACTACCATGGGTCTATGACATCGGGAATTTCGGAGGATGATTTTCGACTGATGTTCACAGGACCTTGTTACCAGTCGGTCCTTTAGCTGATAGTACCCGTTAGTTTATCTTCCATAGAGTAATACAGTTACAAGTGTTATATAGCCTCCATTTTCTGATAGGAAATTATTTTCTCAATTTATTTGAGAAAGATTCATCACAGGAAATGTTACTTGGTTTATGATAAAAAAAGAGAGCAGGGGTTCCCAGTGTTGTTTTGTGAGGTGCACTGTTAGATGGAGTGCACAATAGGGGGAAAGGGAATTCCCCAAATGCATAACTTGGAAACTGAGATCAAAACATTGCAATGTCTAGGGATTTCCCATGAAAGTTAGACATATGTGAAGTGATGTATTTTTTTCAGATGATGTAATTTATGTGAATTCCAAATTGGTCAGCTAGTGCAAGGTTCTGTTTAGGCATGATGCTGTGGTAATGTCTATCTTAAGACGTGGGAACTTTGTGAAATGACAGTATAAAGCAGAGTGGCAAAAGTTTTGATTCGCCAGTAGTTGTAATCTGGAGCTATACAGTATGGTTAACTTATAGCTAGTTTTAATCTACAATAATGGTAGATTTGTGTTATACATAGTGCCAGGATTTTAATACTTTGGAGACCGCCGGAGCTTAAAAGCTAATTAAACTGTTTGCTGTCGTATTTTAAGCCAAAAGCGCTTTAGTTTTGGAATCAAAAGGTGATTCCAGTTGGTAGTCCTAAATGAGAACATTAGCGACAGACTGATGGTGGTAGAATACCTGGACTATATTGCAGAATATTAGTGTCGTCGAGGGAAAACGCCGTCGTCTTGAACTGCTGGACAAAATTACCTTCAGGACTGAGAAGATTCCCTTGGAATATATTACCTGAGGAGTTTTATGTGAACTTATGCGCTGTCATTTTGGAGTCTTCGCTGTGAGGACATATCATCGTTGAACTGCAACGCTTGTGGACATTAGTGGACATTCTTGTTGACAATTGAGTATAAATCTTATGAATTGTGTGTAATCTTACTATGTAATGTTGTTTGGACACACTAAATTCTTGAACCAAATCAATTAAAGATCATTAAAACTGTTTTATTATATAAAATTTAGATCACTTGTGCACATTGCTCGTTTATTTGTGTTTGAAAGGTATTTCTGACCTTTGACGCCTACAAGACGTCATAACAGAATTGGGGGCTCGTCATCGGAATTGAATTGAGATAAATTGAGCCTTATTGTTCAGAATTTACACACCTAAAAGTGTGATAATATTGTAAACATTGTGCACATTTTGACATACAAAATTTTGTGTGTATTACATGTACTACTTTGTAGTTTGGTTCAAGGTAAAATTGTGTGGTAGTGTACAGTCACAATGGAGTTTAATCCAGAAGAGTTTATAGGGCAAATAACTTGGGAGAAGTTTGATGAGCTGAGAAAGCCTGAGTTAATGAAACTAGCAAAGCATTTAGGACTTGAAGCAAAGCATGCTATGAGAAAGCAAGTCATCAAGAATAATTTAATTGAACAGTTTGTCCATTAAGATGTTTGGGATAGTTCTGGAACAGGGCAAAAGTGATGCATTCAAGTTAAAAGAACATGAAATTCAAAAGGAATTGGAAATAGAATTGAAAAGATGGAAATGGAACAAAAACAGAAAGAAATGGAACAAAAACAAAAAGAAAAGGAAATTGAACTAGAAAAAGAAAAATTGCAAATGCAGCAAAAAGAGAAGGAAAAGGAATTAGAAATGAAAATGCAAATGAAATGAGACAAAAAGAGATGGAATTACATACATACATACATACATACATACATACATACAAAGAGTTCTTAAAAACGCAATTCGCAAGGGCACCATTGCGAGTACAAGGAAACAGAAAAACAAAAGAAAACCAGGAGATGAAAAAGACAGTTCAGAATAAATAAGTTTTGAGATGTTTCTTGAAAGCAGAGACTGAAGACAATGTTCTGATTTCAGAAGGCAGTGAGTTCCATTCCTTGACACCAGCGATGGCAAAACGACGATCTCCGGCAACAGTTCTGGACTTGTGAACTGTGAGACGGGTGGAATCTTTGCTAGATCTTAGTGGACGGCCAGGAATGTAATGAGTCAATTGATCAGATATGTATTGGGGAGCAAAATTGTGAAGACATTTGTAAATGTAGAGGAGGATCTTGAATATGATGCGTTTGTTCATGCAAAGCCAGTGAAGAGAAGACATTAGTGGCTGCGCTTCCACTCCAACAGAAAAGAAAATTGCAAAAGCAAATGGATATGAAAAAGAAAGAGCTTGAAGCTCAACTAGAGTTAGAAAAAATAAAACAACAGGCTAGCTCATCATACTCTTCCAAACCCTCTGGTTTTGATGCGGCGAAAAATATTCACTTGGTTCCAAAATTTCAGGAACAAGAAGTAGACAATACTTCTTACACTTTGAGAAAATTGCCAATAGCTTGAAATGGCCCAAGGAGTCTTGGACCTTGATGCTACAGTCAGTGTTCATTGGTAAAACCCGAGAAATATATTCGGCCATGTCATTAGGCAGATGTAGTGATTATGACGAGGTTAAGCAGGCAGTGTTCAAAGGGGACCATTAAAACTACTGAAAGAAAAGTGGTTGTGTGAAAATCCTGATGTGAATTTGTTAGACTATGTGTCTCAATTCAGACACAGACTCCAAAGAGGCACAGACATTGCCAAACAAAATCTCAAACAGAGCCAGGCAAAAATGAAAACATGGTATGACAAAGATGCCAGGAACAGAGTATTCAAACCAGGTGACAAAGTTTTGGCACTCTTTCCAATACAAGGGCATCCTTTGCAGGCCAAGTATTCTGGACCATATGAGATTGAGAACAAAGTGAGAGACCTTGACTGTGTGATGAAAACACCAGGAAGACGTAAAAGTCGACAGTTATGTCACATAAATATGCTCAAAGAGTATAATGAAAGAGGTGATGATACTATTAAGCCTGCCTGTGTAATGTCAGTCAGTGTTAGTGATGAGTGTGCAAATGATGACATCACAGAGTCAGTATCTGAGCAAGACGGCACTGTAAACACAGAAAATGATTATGGTGTCAAATTGCAAAATTCTGACATACTTGCCAATTTAGGCAAGAAACTAGGTCATCTCCCTGAGAGTCAACAAGATGAATTAAAAGAATTAATTCATGAGTGGGAAAACAATACAGTGTGAGTCAAAAAAAACCTACATTCAGAATAAAAAATAATTAAAATAGTTAAGACTTGTTTTTGCTCAAATGTTTGCTATGGTTATAAAGAAGGATAAACAGGCTTCAGAAAACGTTTGTTTGGTGTCATTTGGACTTTGGAGGAAGAAGTTACGCCTATTTTGTTGAGAGGCTTAAAAATCCTGTTTGGCCGATTTTGAGCCAAACAAAGAGGCATCGCTTACATAGAGTAACATGGTCTTCAGCACAGATTGAGTACAAACATTTAACACCAAATTATTGTTAAACAATAAAAAAAACGCATTTAAAAAAAAAAAATGGATATAAAAAAAATAATATCCCAGAGATTAGAAAAGAAAATGCTAAGTAAAAATGTTCAATTTTCCAAATAAGAAATTCAAGATAGCTGGTGTAAGACCACAGTTTACTTTGGTTCAGAAAGATTTCATGGTTTTCACCTACAACGAAACTTGGGAGCAAAGTGAAACCATAGAAAGTTTTGTATTCCGCTTGAAAAAACAGCAGCGCGATATTGAATTTTAGCTTTAGTTCTTCTTGCAATTTATGGACGCTGAGTATACTGTATTTGTGCAAAAATAATTACCTTAGAGATGTAAAACTAAAATCTCTGAGCAGTTTCATTATGTTCATGAACTGAGACATTGATATGGAGTGACTTTCAATAACTGACTCTTTATGATTGAACAATGGTAATTTAATTTTTTGAAGATATTTTACTTATAATTATGTTACACAATAGACCATTTTATTCAAACTGATATGTTTTAGTCGAGAAGAAATCGATACCATCTGAAATTGCATGTGTGAATTGTCTTTGCTATAATGTGTTATGGTATACGTCGGTGTCAGTCTGTCCGCATTGTATGGCTAAAATCGGCCAAACTGAATTGTTAGGTCTCTCCGTAAAATTGACATAGTTTCTGAACCAAAAGTCCGAAAGACACCAAATAAAAATCTTCTGATAGCCTGTTTATCTCTGTAAACAACCAAAGCAAACATTGAAGCAAAAATAACGTTTATCCTTTAAAGAAAAAATCTTTCCTGAATGTAGGGTTTTTATTGACTCACACTGTATTTCCTGATGTACCTAGTGAGACACAAGTCATTACCCATGACATTGATGTAGGTGACTCCGAGCCTATAAAGCAACATCCTTATAGAGTGAATCCAATCAAGTTGCAACATATCAGAAATGAGGTGAAATACATGTTAGACAATTGAATAGTCGAACAGAGCAATAGTGAATGGAGCTCCACATGTATTCTGGCTCCTAAACCTGATGGTTCATTTCGATTTGTCACAGATTTTCGAAAAGTCAACCTCTGTTCCAAAACAGACTCATATCCGATCCCACGGATTGATGATTGCATAGATAGAGTTGGAAATGGCAAATTTGTTAGCAAATTTGATTTGTTGAAGGGGTATTGGCAAGTTCCCCTCACTGATCGTGCCAAAGAAATTCCAGCCTTTTGTACGCCCGATGGCCTTTACCAATACAAAAGAATGGCATTTGGTCTAAAAAATTCCGCCGCAACATTTCAGAGATTAGTGAAGAGAGTAGTTGCAAACATAGAAAATTGTGAAGCCTATATATGTGGATGATCTCCTGTGTACAGCGAAACATGGGAAGAACACATGAGACAGCTCCATCAGTTATTTGAGAAATTATCTCAAGCAGGTTTGACTGTGAATCTGGTGAAAAGTGAATTTTGCCATGCAAATGTCGCATACCTATGGCATGTTGTAGGGCAAAGGCAAATTAGGCCAATCACAGCAAAAGTTGAAGGAATTGAGAAATTCCCCACACCACAGAGCAAGAGAGATCTCATGAGGTTCTTAGGTATGGTCGGGTATTACAGAAAATACTGTCCAAATTTCTCAAATTGGCGTGTCCGCTTGACGCAACCTTCTGAAGAAAAACGCAAATTGCGTGCCAAAAAGCGTTTGAGAAAATCGAGTCTATTTTGATGAATCGCCAGTTTTGATTGCGCCAAGCTTTCAGAAACAATGTCAAGTTGCATTGATGGTCAGTGATGTAGGCGTGTGGGAGTTCTCATTCAGTCAGATGAAAATGAATGTAGATCGTCCAGTAGTTTTTCTCAGAAATTTGACAAACTCAGAAAACTCCTCAACAATTGAGAAAGAATGTCTTTCATTGCTATTGTCATTGCAAAATTGTACTTGAGGTACAACAGTGCTCTCGTTCTAGTGTACACGGAACACAATCCGTTGACTTCATCACAGATGAAAAATAGAAATAAGAGACTTGTCAATTGGAGTTTCACTCTACAAAATACATCTGGACTAAGACATATCAACGGAAAAGAACGCCTTGTCCAACTGCTAAATTTTGTTCAGAATTTAATATTACAACTTTGTGTAAGATAGACTGAAGGCATCATGCGCAAGAACATTATAATAAAAGTGTAAACTTTGCCACGTGTAAACTTATGTAAATTTATCCACAAAATGGGTTTAAGGTATAAAGCCAGATTTTTTGGCAAAAAAAAATCATTTCAGTCAATTTTCTTTTAAGGGAGGATTTTTACATAGCCTCCATTTTTCTGGATTAAAATACATTAATTTTCTCAATTTTATTTGAGAAAAGATTTTCTCACGGGAAAGTACTTTGTTATGATAAAAAGAGAGACAGGGGCTTCCCTAGTGGTTTTTGTGCAGGTGCACCGTAGATGGATTGCACAATAGGGGAAAGTGGAATCCCCCAGGATGTAAACTTGGAAACTTAGTCAACTTGTTATGCTTTGTGATCAAAAACATTGCAATGTCTGGGGTTTTTCCCTTCCCCATAAATGGTTATATAGTGAAGTGGATGTAATTCAGATTATGTAATTATGTGAATTCCAATTGGTCACCTAGTGCAAGGTTATGTTTATCATGATCTGTGGTACTTCCAATATTTTTAAGACTTTGGAACTTTGTGAAATGATGGTATAGCAGAGTGGCAAAAGTTTTGGGGGGGGGGGGGGGGGTGGGATTCGCCATCAGTTGTATCTGGAGCTATATAGTATGGTTAACTTATAGCTAGTTTTTATCTACAAATGGTAGATTTGTGTTATCCAATCGTGGCCGATTTTATACTTTGGAGACCACCGGAGCCTAAAAAGCTAATTAAACGGTTTGGCTTGTTCGTCGTTTTAAGCCACAAGCGCTTTATTTTTGGAAGCAAAAGGTGATTCCAGCAGTTTGTGTGGTCCTAAATGGGACATTAGCGACAGACTGAATGGTGGTAGAATACCCCTGACTGTACTTGCATAAAAGAATATTATTTTCGTCCGAGGGAAAACCCCGTCGTCTTGAACTGCTGGGCAAATTACCTCAGTACTGAGAAGATTCCCTTGTAATATCTTACCTGAGGCGTTTTTTATGTGAACTTATTCGCTGTCATTTTGGGAGTCTTCGCTTGTAAGGACATATCATCGGTGAACTGGACCGCTTTGTGGGACATTAGTGGACATTCTTGTTGATAATGAGTAATATCTTATAAATTGTGTGTAAATCTTTACTATGTAATGTTGTTGGGGCACCCCAAAATTCTTGAACCAAATCAATTACAGATCATTAAAACTGTTTTATTATATAAAATTTAGATCACTTGTGCAGAATGCTATTTAATTTTTTTGAAGGTATTTCTGACCTTTGCGCCTACAAGACGTCATAACACAAGGTCTGTACACCGACTACGAATTAGTGAAACTTAGACCAATCAACCAAACGTCGCATTATCAAAATATTTTCGTGACGATTCCCAATGCAGAAAAATCAACATTTTTTCTTGTCACAACATACCATAACACATCTGAATTTATTTAAAATATCTTCCCAAAAGCACATTACTCATTCCCTTTCCAAGCATTCTTTGTTACAGAGAATGTCTGGGAGAGCAATCAATGAACGTGACACAAATACAATATCGTTATAAATACAGTGCAGAGTGTGTCTTTGACCGATACGCTGACCTATGCATGGTTCTGGTTTCCTGAGGTCGGTTCGCGAAACTTATACGTAACCCTACGTGTATACTAACTCATGCTTATGTCCTACATAATAGACCTTTTATATACTAGTTGCACAGTGCTTTTGATAAAAAAGGTCCGCTCAAGCATGACATAGTATGCACGTAGATTGACGACTGAGTTTCGAGAACGGACCCCTGATCGCTGACCTGCACTACACGAGTCGCTCTAATGACACACGTCGTACGAGTCGCTGTCGCTGGGTCCAGCGGCTAATTAAGGAGAATCCTCCTAATGTCCTTCTTAAAGAGACATGAGGAGAATTTCAGAAAGAAGGGCCCCCAATTTTTCCTCGAACTCCGTTTTTTTTACATATTTGGAATGCTTACCAATGTATTAGATCACACCTGCCGAACATAAGCCGAACATATCGTCTTTATGTAATAAGATGATTGTTTAGTAGTTTCTGTCGTGCACGACAGAAAGTCAAAGCATGGTTTTCTATGGGGAACGATTACGATAGCAGGCATGTTCAAAACAAGGTTTGCGGTTTTCTTTTGCACCTGTTTGTCCAATAAACCTTCGAAACGTTCTCGGTAGGTGGTCTAAAACCCGATCCAGTGATATTTGAGAGAATTTGTATCCTAAAAAATCTCCTCCTGTCACTTTAACATATCAAAAACTAATTACATGCTATTCTCATTTCATCACACTAATCATAACTATACAGTTACCATTGATAACCAGCTAATTTCACAAGTTCATACTACTAAGTTTCTGGGCATAACCATTGATGATAAACTCACATGGAACCAGCACATTAACTCCATCATTACCAAAAGCTCACATGCAATAGGCACCATCTACAGAGCAAGAAGCTGCAAGACACCACCTACCACCCCACACATTAAAAACATTATACAACACAATCGTATTTCACACCTTACATACTACAATATCATATGGGCCTCAAACTTCCAATCACGACTAAATCAGCTCTCCGTACGATCACTAACTCACCTTACAGAACTCATCACACCTTGCCATTATTTCATTCCCTCAAGACAGTATAAAATTCCTGGCATTACAAGCTCCAAGTCGCACTCTTTATGCATGACTATCACCATAACAACCTACCTCCTAACTTCAAAAATTATTTGTGACAAAAAAACAAATACACAATTACAACACTAGACAATCCGACCAATATCACCTTCCTCTATCCAAAACCACCAAAGAAAACATCATATTCTGTTCACATTGTATCTGTTCTGCTTTGTATATAAATACATATTTATTTCTGTGTAATCTTTCCATTTGCTGGATAAATTCACAAAAATCAAAACACAAGAAAGACAGAAAATAAAAGAAACATTTCAGAAAGAATAAGAAGGGGATGGGTGGAAAGGGGCAAAACAAAAAGACGGAAAATAAAACAAAGAAAAGATAGAAAAGATGCATAAGAAATAAAAGAAGGTTTAAAAAATAGAAGGAAAAGAAAGAAATGATGGAATGAAAAGAAATGATAGAACGAAGAGACAGAATATTCGTAGAGAAAAAAGAAAAAAATATAGAAAAGAAAGAAAATTCATAGAAGGAAAATAGTGTAAAGAAATGAAGGACAGGAGGAAAGAAAGGGGGACAGAAAAGGACGAAAGAAAAGGACATCTGAAAATGAGCTAAGAGGGGCTCATGTCATTTGAAAGTGGGTTACGCTGAATGAACGTTCTTTGATTTGAAATGTATATAGAGTAATCCAAAAGGTCGATATTCAGAAAGGTGGATATTCAAAAAGATCAATATTTCGAAATTTCGGAGTAATGACCTTTCGGAGTAAAAACCCTTGGGACTAAAAGTGATGGTTTTATCCCAAAATGTTTTCGGACCTTTCTGAGTAAAAATTCATTGGCATAAAAATTAAGGTTTTTACTCTAAAAAGTCAATATTACGAAAATTCGGAGAATCGACCCTTCTGAGTAATGACCATTTGGAGTAAAACCCCTTCGGACTAAACGCGATGGTTTTTATCCCGTAAGGTAATTTATTCCGAAAGGTCGATATTCCAAAAAAATCGGAGAAACGACCATTCGTAGTAATGGCCTTTCGGAGTAAAAACTCTTCAGAATAAAAACATTTTTTTTTATTCCGAAAGTTTTTTGTTCCGAATGGTCGATATTCCGAAAATTCGGAGAAACGACCTTTCGGAACAATGACCTTTCGGAGAAAAAACCCTTCGGAATAAAAATGATGGTTTTTTATTCCGAAAGGTTTATATTACGAAAATTTGGAGGGACGACCCTTCGGAATAGTATTTACCTTTCGGAGTAAAAACCTTTCGGACTAAAAGTGATGATTTTATCCCAAAAGGTTTTCGGACCTTTCTGAGTAAAAATAATTGGCATAAAAAATAAGGTTTTTACTCTGAAAAGTCAATATTCCAAAAATTCGGAGAAACGACCATTCGTAGTAATGGCCTTTCGGAGTAAAAACCCTTGGGACTAAAAGTGATGATTTTATCCCAAAAGGTTTTCGGACCTTTCTGAGTAAAAATAATTGGCATAAAAAATAAGGTTTTTACTCTGAAAAGTCAATATTCCAAAAATTCGGAGAAACGCCCTTTCGGGACAATGACCTTCCGGAGAAAAAACCCTTCGGAATAAAAATGATGGTTTTTTATTCCGAAAGGTCGATATTCCAAAAATTCGGAGAAACGACCATTCGTAGTAATGGCCTTTCGGAGTAAAAACCTTTCGGAGGAACTAACTTTCGGATTAATGACCCTTATTTCATTTTTGGAATAAAGACCTTTCGGAATAAAAAATCTTCCGGAGCAATGACCCTTCGGAGAAATAATCGATCGGAGATAAAACCTTCGGAATAATGATCTTTATTTCGGAGAAAGGACTATTCGGATTAATGAACTTCGGGCATATGACCTTTCAGAACAAAAACATTTCGTAATTATGAGCTTCCACATAACAATGTGTTCTGCATGAGTAAAGACCGTTCGGAGAAAACCTTTCGGAGCAATGACACGTCGGAATATTGAATTATCCCCATACTTCGGGCCCATGATTTTAAAAATAAATGCAAAGCAAACGATGTTTAAAAGGGCATTCTGTTTTTTTTTTCAACATCGCTGAATTCCCATTAGCTTACACACTGTTAAAAATAAACTTGTAAAAAAACAGGCATTTGACTGGCAGCTGGGACTCACAACATGTAGAACGTAAAAAAAAACTGGAGCCGTAAAAATACGAGACCATTGCAGGGAACGTAAAATAACGGCGTGAAATCTCAGATTCAACGTTATTGTTGATTTTTGACTTGTTTAAACAATATTAAGAATTAAAACGTTATTACAATCCTCTGACTAAATTTTCACGTCATACAAACGTTGTATGTACGTTACCACGTGGTTGTAAAAAAATTATATTTCAGACAAACAATTTGGAGAAAAAAGGTAATAAGCAAAGGGAAAACGTGAGGAAATACAGATTTAAACCAGTTTATACACTTTGTTTTATATGGTAATGTACACATTCTAATGTCACCAATTACTTAATCATCATATGAATAAACTTAATGCATGTATCTTACATAGATTCGAACCAGGGCCTTAAGCTTACAAGTCCTAAACCTTATCCACTACACTACATGAATTTACTGATAGCAGATGCTAATATTTACTGATAGCAGATGCTAATATATATATATATATATATATATATATATATATATATATATATATATATATATATATATATATATATATATATATATACCATTGTATTTTCAGGTGACTATCTTTGGAATTAAAAGTGCTCAATCCCATTACAGGAGAGCGTAATGAAAAAGTTCAAAGTATAGACTTCTGGAAAGGCAATCATCGGGTATCATCGGGTATTAGAATGTATATTTATATACATATCTTGTGGTTAAGACACGACCGTGCAATACCATCCGTCTGAGGATCGGATACCCGATGATCGATAAGAAGTGAGGGATTCGTGAAACTCTGAGTAACGGTTGCCTTTCCAGAAGTCTATACTGGAATTTTTCATTACGCTCTCCTGTTAAGGGGATGAGTACTTTTAATTCCAAAGAGATCACCTGAAAATACACTGTATTTATTATGCCCCCACTACTCGTAGTGGGTGAGCACTTTCTGACTATTTCATGGACAGATCTTGTGATGGCAGGCATATTGCTGGGTGGACACCATAGCATGATATTTTAATACTAACATATTCTGTGGTTAAGACACGACCGAGCAATACCATCCGTCTGAGGATTGGTACCCAATGATCATAAGGAGGGTATTGTGAAAGGTTGAGTAACGGTTGGCCTTTCAAGACGTCTAACTTGGAATTGATATATATATATATATACGAATATATATATATATCTTACCGATATATATATAATATTATATAGACCGCGTAGATATATAATATGCAATAGATAGCATAATTAGTATATATTATATATATAATAATATAAATTACAAAGTATAGACCTCTGGAAAGGGCAAACCGTTTACTTGAGTTTCACGGTATTACCCTCACTTACGATCACTGGCGTACCGATCTTCAGAAGGATGATGACTCACCGTCGTGTCTTAACCAGTAGACTATGTATGATAATAACAACATATATATATGATTAGATATATATATATATATATATATATATCATATATATTTATAAATATATATATAATAATATGCCACAGCGTACAATAGAACGATGAAAGGAAATAGGGCTAGACGTATATACATGGCTAGCGGGCTGCACCAGTGCAATGGTCGGCGAGTGGTCCAACAGGAGGAAGTTGCTTTTTTACCTTGACGTTCGTTAGGCGGCAAGTCCAAAATCACAGGGGAGATCCGTCTTTAACCAGCTGATAGTTTCATCCTCCAGGTTGATCAGGCCTGGAATTCCTCTTGGGGACTTGAGACCTCACAGTCATCTATGATGTGGCTACTGGTTGTGGATCTCACAATCGCAGTTCCCTGGCGAAAGTTTTTTCTACTCGATCTTGTGAAGAAGTTCTTGTATGACCAACGCCAGTTCTGAGTTGTGAGGTTGACCCACGCTTCCCTATCAATGGTCACGGCCTTTGGGATTGCTAGATGGGCTGTCCACAAAATGCTTTTAGGTTTTCAAAGTTAGAGGATGACCATTGCTCATTACCATTACATGATCCAGGATGATCGTTAAGGATACTGTGACTGCAGTGTCATGGATTGGGTTGGGTAGCAAAGTGGTTCCGTGGAATTCTCGGTCATCAAAGGGTGTTCGTGGGGGGGATTAGGCACCAGGTTCATCACATTCTTGGCGAGATGATCGTCTGAGGGTTCCTCCTAAGGTTTGAGGTGCATCATTCAGAACGACATCAATCTTGTGGAATGTACAATGTGCTCCATACTGGTGCAGGGTATTCAGCAGTGGAGTATGCCAAGGCAACAGTGATGGATGTAAGGTGTCAAAAAGATGCACCCCATGCAGGTCCTGTGAGCCTTCTGAGGAGGTTGACACGAGACTTGCGTCGTGGCAGCGACTGCCTTGGTGTGAAAGTAAGGCTGCGGTCCATTGTGGCGCCAACGGTACTGCCGGTGTTTGTGGATCATGTGGACAGTTTTTCTCCATATAAAGTGATGTTAAATTCTCTTTTGCGCATCGAGTTTGCAGGTGGAAAAACAGGAGCTGACGGTCTTGGGTTTGCTGAGTTTCAATGCCATCGGTGGAAGAATTGGCTTACAGTGATTAGGTCTTCTGCACCCACGTTTCCAAGTATTCAAGGATCAGGCAGCTATTCATAGTGCGTGTCGTCTGCGTAGGAGTACTGCGAGCAATCTCCCTTTGGCATATCTGAGACGTAGAGGTTAAAGGACTGTGACCAGGACAGAACCTTGTGGGACACCATTCCGAAGTGTGCGCTTTCTACTGCGTTGCCCATTTGAGTCTCCAGGACCGAAAGATCTGTCGGGATGAGCAGCATACTGAACTTGACAAGCTGACATCAGGAAAGATTTTGAGTAGTTGAGGTAGAGTAGAGACGTCGATGCCAGACTGTATCGTACAGCAGCGTTAGCTTAGGTCTATGAAGACGCTCCAAAGGCTCCTGTTCTTCTGGAAGGCTTGTCTCGATTGTCATAACTAGTTCTTGCTATCTGATCAGTAGTTACCTCTTCGAACTCCGCTTGGAGTGCGGGGTGGTGGTTGGGTATATTGATCTGCGAGTATCAGTTCGCTTACTCCGAAGCAGCTTATAGATGTGTGATAGTAGCGAGATGGGTCTCTAACTCTTGGGGCTCATTTGCTGGTTTCTTGTCTCAGGATGCCCCCAATGACTTTGAAGCTTCCCATCTGGAGGGAATAAGTTTGACGTTCCCATGCAAGTAGAAAGGAAGAGTTGGGAGCCATCGCACAGCTTCGGGGCTATATTATTCAGAATTCTGTATGGATGTTGTCATTACCAGGACCTTTCCCATTCTTAAGAACTTTAATTGCTTTCGGTGATCTCGTCGTAGGTGAATGTTGGGACACATTAGGGGCTTGACGGGTGGTGAGGTTTGTCGAAGCCTGTTTTTTAATCTCTGCTTACGCACGATAATTGGGCTTTCGCCTGTTGAGTTAGGTCTTGCCACTTTTCCATGGTTGACAAGTACTGAGGCCGATGCAGTTTGCAGAGACATGACACTGCCTTAGCTGGAACAGCACGCGCCCGTGAAGCCTTGTTGATGGTTTTCCAGGCCTTGCGGCTTGATTGGGTAAAGTTGATATTGGATATCTCCGCCAGCGCCTCCTCCATCTGGTGCGTCTCTTTTGGCCAAGCAGATCCAGTAGCTGGTGCCCTTTGCTATTCTCCTCAGTTCGCCGTTGTTAGTACAACTACACTTTGTAATAACTCAACTCTTTCGCATTCCTTGTCCAACAGGGGTGTAGAGATTCCTTCTGCCTCTTGAATGGTAATGTTGTTAGAGCTGCTTGATGGAGCATGGAACAACAATCCATATATTATTGCATGGTTGATGTTAGATGAAGTCCGGGTCTGGCAAGCGTGTATTGACAGTTTTTTCGCTGGGTGAAGGATTTGTTTGAACTTGGACCCGTTGGCTTTGCTGAAATTCCATCTCTTTCTGTAGAGGCTGGAGATCGTGACCTTGATGTCAATGGTGACCGGATAGGGAAATGACCTGATCTAGGAAAACTAGGGAGGACCGTTTTTTGGAGCAGCGGGATCGGAAGTCGCTGGTGACTGTTGACCGGTCGGGACAGGTTCCATGTCCCATGACTTGCTTGAATAGAAGGCAGGTGGATCCTTACCATCAAACAGCAGTTGGAGTTCTTGGGCTTCAATCCATTCAAGAGCCGCTTGGCCATTCTTGTCGATGTTGGAGTATATTTCCCCCCATGCTGTATTTCTACAGTTGAAATCCCCGCAGAAGAAGGAGCTCCGCGAAACTACTACTACGGGAAGGGGGTTGAAGTCTGCCTCAGCAGGTGGTGGCTTATAAGCTGTTTGGGAAGGGTTCCACTTGCTTCAAATTTTATCCACTGGATCGGGCGACTTCCATTGGAAGATTTTGCCGGGTTGATCTCACTTTGTATGCCTTGCTTCTCACAGAGGAAGCAATCCCATGCTTGTTGTGGCGGAATGAACAAAATAGGTCAAAACCTTCGATTTGCCTCTTCTCTTCAGATGCGCAGTGAGTTTCTTGGAGGATGATGATAATCATCCGTTTCCCCTGGAGAGCTGTAAGAGGATGTCACGCTTAGCATGGGAAAGACCCCTCAACGTTCTCAGCTGCAGGATACAGACTTTTGGTACTTGCCATAAGGAAGTTCCTCTGTGAGTAGCTCAGCCGCATAGAATTGGGGTGGGGGTCTTTAAGATGTCACTGTGGTGTTTTAAAAACACGAGGTTTGGACTAAGTTGTTGAATCATTTTCGCCACAACAGGTGATTGACATTACAGGGCCGCCGGCCGCGAAGAAGGCTTCACCACGAACTTGACAATGGCGGGAAACAATGCATCGCCTGCTGGTGCACATATTCCACACAGATGGTTCCTCCTTTTATCAAAATTCCTTTAACTTTGACAAGGTGTATGCTTGTTTCCCGTAAATATTGTCAAGGTAAAAAAGCAACGTCCTGTTGTGACACTCGGGCGACTCAGACCCGCTACAGGCTGTCCCAAAATTTTAACACTCCAGATTTTGCTTTGTAAAATTTATTTAAAAATGAAATGAATCTCAAAATATCTCCGGAAAACAAAGGGGTTCTATGAATGTTTTTGCATCAAGAGGGGTCCGTGCGGTACTTTGTTTTACCTATAGAATTGGGACAATTTTTATAAATCTGATACTACCTTTCGATGCTCACAAAACGACAAAGTGAACACCAATCGCTACGGTCGTATCCATTGTTTTTGACCAAATGGCCTTCGATATTTTTCAGTCTTGAGAATTTGCCAAACACCTTTTGTTTTTTTTTGTTTTCAATTCACAGAATCAGGATTAACATACTTACCGCACCGCCGTAGCGCCACTATACCGATTTAGGAGCCTCGGTCTACGATATGTATTCCCGTTATTTATATGGTATCTTTATCAACCAAATGAGTACACTGAAATCTCATTAATAATTAATGAAGTCAAATACCGATTATTATTGGTTCATATATCGAGCAGTGTGCCACAAATTTTATGCATCTGAAAACCACTCACTATGATTATTTCTTTTCTCCCCCCCCCTTTCCTGGGTCGTCAATCTGGTAACTTTGCATGTCGATTGTGGTCCCGAAACCGATCTCTTATAGAAATATCATAATAACGCTTCAGTAGTTAAACGCAATTGGTTAAGAATTAAACTTCATTATGATTAACGTTGATTATGATAACATAATTATTATTAAAGTTAATCCCGGTTCCGTAAAGTATGGTCAACGGGTAAATTCTTAACAGCAATTATGATTAACATAAATTTTGATTAACGGAATTATGATTAACGTAATTATTTATATCATAATATTGGTTTAAGTTAATTATGATTAACGTTATTACGATTAACCCGATTAAAATGCAATTAGGATCCAATCCAATACTGATTAAACGAATATGATGACCGATTTTACGGATTAAGTGAATTTTGATTAATAGAATATGATAACGAACGGAATGTAGCCGTTTTATCATTAAACTTAAGTTATGTTGACTAAACATGATAATGCTGCATAATTAAATGTCATTAGATCACGTAATTATGTTTACGAACGTAATGGTTAACTAATTTATGATTAACATAATATATGAACATTATCATTAATTAATTATGATTAATGCAATTATGTTTAAAACATAATTATCAGCACATAATTATATTAACTCAATTGATTATGATTAACATAATTATGATAACATTATATGATTAACGGAATGATTATGATTACGACCGTAAATTTAGGATTAAACATAATTATGATCACGTAAATGATAACGGTTAACAAATTATGATTAACGTAAGTTTTATTGTTTATTGGCAATCATTATGGTTACACGTAAGTATGTTCAACATAAAAGATTAACGTAACTATTCTTAACGTATTGATTATGATTGACGTATGCTTACGTATTATGATCAATCCAATCCTATTATCGTAATTGGATTATGATTAAAAAAAATGTAACGATGATGTAACTAATTGATTATGATTAAGAGTGATTCTGTTTACTTATAATGGGTTATAAATGAACGTGATTATGATTAACGCAATTACCGAGTAATGTAATTAATGATTAATTTTGATTGGATTATGGATTAACAATAATGGTGATTAACGTAATAAATTATGACCAACGGTGATAGGGTTTTGTTGGTTAAACGAAATTATGATTAAAGTACTTATGTTTGATATCGTAATCAAATATGGTTAACGTTTATTAAATGTTTAATAACATAATTATGATTTCTAATGCCATTATATTAAAGCAAATATTATTATCGTTACTGATATAGGATAAACGTAATTTATGCTTTAACATAATTGATATTGTTTATGATATTTGTTATAATATGATTAATAATTTAATTAGATTAACGTAATGTTAAAAAACATAATTAATGATAAATCGTAATTTTTTTATTAAGGAATTATGATCATGTATTGATTTTGATAAACGTAAATTATGGGTCGTGTAAAGCGATTTGAATTAATGTAATATTAATTGACGTAATATTACAATAAATGTAAAATTCATGGTTTAAACGGAATTGATTATGATTAACGTAAATTACGATTCACGTAATTGATATGATGAACGTAATTATCATTAAAGTGATTATGATTATTAAACGTGATTATGATTAAGGTTAATATAATTAACATTATGATTAAAAAAATTATGATTTTTTTTTTTTTTTTTTTTTTTAAATATGGTTAAATTTTTCTATGATGTAAACATAATTATGATTAGGTAATTATGGTTAACGTAATAAAAATGTTTTACGTAATTATGTTTAACATAATTACGATTAACGTAATCATGTTTAAGTCCACATTCCATGAAATTATGATTACATCTCAAAACAAAGCTGGGGCCTTAGGAATGAACAGAATAAAGTTTCGATTTTTATCTGTTCTTTTATACAGCTTTGGGGGCTAAAACTGTCAAGATTTTATGTATTTCCTGTTTTCATACACCCAAAAGCGCCCAATTTCCTGATTATAAAGGCCATGACGTCATTCGGTATTCACCATACGTAATCACAGTGCAAAAATGTAACACTGTACATCTCGAGTCATTGTTATTAACAATATGTCGCCATTCTGTATGTATTAACATGGTTATTTGCAATTAAGAAGAGACTGAAGACGAGACAAGTTGTGGTTACCTTGGTGCTATGTATATGGGGAGTAATATTGTGTGAAAAACACCTCTAGACTTACAAGGGAGGGTGTTTTTTACCCGCGGCGGGCCGTCAGTGGACATGAGTGGTGTGAGGTGTATTCATGGCGTGGCAATCATGCAACACCAACAGCTATGAAAAGTCTTTGGTGCCTTCATGGATTCTTTTGGAACTTAAGATGTGCAAATACATGTTTAATGTGTATGAATGTTTGTTGATGTCTGCTTATCATATGAATTATAGTTTATTTGACCAGTGGACGGTCATGAACTATTCAGTTGCTGCGCATTCGTATTTCTCTCTGCCTGGCATGGCTTGCTTTGTATGGTTATAGCAAACAATCCATTCACGATTCACCAACGTTTTCATAATTGATTGTACACATTGTAGACCTAGCAAATTCAGTATATAAATCATCAAAACGGGGGAAAGGAAGAAGAAACGAGGTTCCGCAGAAAACCATGCTACATGATATGTGGAGGCTGTTGTGTATCATTGATTGAACGGCAAATTGTACGTATATAATTTTGGTTTATTAAAAACGGGCGCGGGCCGTATTAGAAGCGCTGAATGAGCTGTAACATGAAACACCCAGTGTGGGGATTTACCTTTATATAAATGGTCAGTGTTTGGGCTATACCTTTAATGGCAAGAATATTTCTGCACATATTTCATGGCCAAGGATTCTGTTAATAAATGATTGTCTGAAAAGCTTGGAATTGTAATTTAACAACCCCAAGGACTGAGAAAAAAAACGAGTTAGCACGGTTAAGACCACGCCACAAGATACCGGGAGCTACGTACGGTGTATTATCTGTGGGGGCCGAACAAAACGGCGTTGAATCGTGGAAAGGCAGCGGTACACAATCATTGCGTTGTATTTTGAGGGGGTGAGGTTAGAAAAATCCATTCACTTTGTTAATAAAGCTCTAAATGTAAAACATACCTTGCGTATGTATGTACAACAATATCTCTGAGTGGCAAAAAAAGTCAGAGAGAAAATGAAAGGATTTTAAATGTTCAAAATGAGAATAAAGGTTGAAAAAACTTACGTAAATCTGCTTTAATTGGTCAATGAGTCCCGGAACAATTTAAGGATGCCGTGACAGGTCAGGTTGGGGAAAAGGAAGAGAGGAAAATTGTTTTCGCTGCCCCTACATCAATCAGGGAGAAGCGATTCAGCCCCAAAACATGAGACTAGAATACTAAAAGGTATTCTGAGTCTCAGCCCCAACACAGACTCAAAAACAACGCGCAGTGCGTCATCACGAAATAATTTGGTCCAT
The DNA here is from genome assembly GCA_023653785.1 of Ophioderma brevispina. NCBI lineage: Eukaryota > Metazoa > Echinodermata > Ophiuroidea > Amphilepidida > Ophiodermatidae > Ophioderma > Ophioderma brevispina. Next base: position 41,413 of record JAMKCH010057793.1, read on the forward strand.
GCCTAGAATTACGTGTAGCGGCACATTTTTGATTTAATACCAAAGTCATATAATAAAGTTCTAATCTCGACAAATAACAATGAATATGTACTTATTAAGATTGAATGCCGATCAAATTTAATTTACCTCTCAATAAAAATATGTTGGGATTTCTTTTTCAACAACTGTTCAAAATGCTTGGCCATACGCTGATGTGTATGCATCACACACGGTTATCCCGGGCCAGGTACGTATCACCTGCGTTGTCCTCGCCGGGGTCTTTCTTACCGGGAAATACCCTGGCTAGCTATTCGCTATCCCCGGGTACTTCCCGACGATGAATTCCCAATTCTGATGATCATCTTGCATATTTTGGACTCGGGCTGGTTAATTTTCAATATTCGGTTGAAAAGATCTACGAAACTGATTTCCGAAACAGTTGTGTGTGCGTTTAGTATGTATGATCCCCGACATGATTTATTGACCTGATTACGTTAATGCCGTCACAGGCATTAGCGACCAATTTGAAGAATTTCAGTTGTTTTATAGGGGGGTCTAGGAAAATAATCTTTTCACAAGTGTAATTGTGAATTTACCTTGTAGCAGAAGGGAAAATAAAACTTAGTTTCTCGTTTTATTTATACAAAAAGCTTTTCTATTGATAATAATATTAATTAATGGGCGGATTGTGTGTGGACTTTAATATATAATGATTTTAACGCAATGTTTTAAGAATTATGATTATCGTAATTTATTATGTTAACTAAATTATGATTAACGTGATTTGATTAAACGGTAATATATCTGCAAGTGATAATGATTAGCGTTAATTATGATTTACGTTAATTGAGTATGATTGATTAGCGTAATTATGATTACCGTTAATTATGATTAACGTAATTATGATGAAACTGAATTAGGACAAAATAATTATGATGAGTGCAATTATGATTAAAGGACCATGGGCCGATAGCTAATAGCTCGCACCAGAAACCTCACCATTTTACCGGACGTGGTCAGCTCTCAAAGCAAAACGGATTGAAATCTCGGCGCGAAACTTTACAGATGGGATTTTGGGTGAAGGCCAATCTGTCAAGATGAAAACTTCATATCCTTAATCGGACCATTGCCTTTAACATAATTATGAGAAGTTAATTATGATTAACTTAACGTTAATTAATAAATAAATTTAATATGGTTAACGTATTGCAATTATGGTAAACATAATTATGGGTTGAAATAATTATAATTATGTAATTATGTTTAAACGTTAATCAATATTTTGTAAAGTTAATTATTTAACGTCATTGATTATGATTAACATAATTAACGTAATTATGATTAACGTAAATTATGGTAACGTAATCAACTATGGTTAACAGAATTAGTTTAACACAATTATATAACGTTAATTTTATGTTAAGAATATTATGATTGAACCCAATTTTTTAAATTTATGTTTAACATAATTGATGATTATGGGTAACACAAACTTGATTAATGTAATCATGTTTAACACTTAAGTCCCAAGGGGGGGGTGGGGGTTCCATAGTAACCAGCATTTGATTTTTTGCGATTCCTCGGTTACGCAATCATTTTTTCAAGGAGTGTTTTTGCTAATTGTCTGATTATGAATACGCTTCTCTGATACAAAAAAAAATTAAATCCGCCCACGCTTATTAGAATAATTAGGTTAATTATTAAAATATTTCCCCCCCCCCCTTGGCACTAACGGAAGTGAAAAAAATCAAGATATTTTATCATTAAAATTAAAAGTAATTAATCTTGGGATTTATTTGCTTATCATATATCCTTAGGAGTATAATTAATTAATAATACTTTAATCACATAACCTTTATATGCTGATAGCATCATTCTAATTTTGTCATGCCGTGCTCTTAACTGTGTAAGTCTATGGAAAAATAAGGCGATTTTGAAAGTTTGTGAGAAAAAAACAAGATGTATAAATTTGGCTATATTTTGCAATGATCATTTTAATTGGTTTTCCTTCTAGAGTAGATATAATGGTTCAAAACCTTATATTGGAGTTTCTGAGGATGGAAATGTTTCGCCCAACTCTGTTCGAAGAGATGCCAATTTCACTGGCTGGAAGTATAGGTCAAAGGTCGGATTTTCATTTTTATTGTGGGTATGTTTTTTCTTACGTGACCCCCATTTATTTGTGTTAGTGGTCATGATCCAACTCCCACGGGAAAGTTGTTTTCTGGTTGGGTCCTAGGACCCCCCCCCCCCTTGGGCACGAACGGAATTTTTTTAGCTTGGCACTTAGTGTTAACAGATTATGATTAACGTAATTGATTACGATTAAGGTAATTATAAACAACGCTATTGACTGTGATTGACGTAATTATGGTTGGTGTAAGTGATTATTATTAGCGCAATTGATTATGAAAAACGTAATTATGATTAACAAAATTGATTATCATTAACGTAACTAATTACGATTAACGTAATTGATTATGACTAAAGTGATTTAGTATGATTAACGTAAATATGATTAATGTAATTGTTTAACGTAATTGATTATAAATAATGTAATTATAATTAACATAATTATAAATAACGTAATTACGATTAATGTGATTATGTTTAACATGATTAGTATTAACATGATTATGTTTAACGTAATTGAGTTTGGTTACGAATTATGATTAACGTAATAATGGTTATCGCAATCAACATAATTTTGATCAACGTGATTATAGTTAACGTATTTAATTATGATCAATTGTGTGATTAGCATAAATATAAGATCACAAGTAAATATTTATTAACATAATTATCTGTGGTATGTAATTGTTATTAACATAATTAACGTAATTATGAAAAGTTATTATGGTTAACGTAATTATGATTAACGTAATAATGATTAACATTTTGTAGGATACAATGCAAAAAGAAAAACTAGACAGGAAAATCAGAGGCACTCAATTTGCATTTTATTTCTATACAATACGTGTGAAAGTACAAGAGCTTGATTTACACTTTAAAATACAAATAATTATCATATTATGGCGTAAATAAGCATATAATGCTTTTAAAACATGTAAAATTATGTCACATCATTGTTTGAGTAACTATCCAAAAGCGTTTTTTTTTCACAAATTTCAGTTTTTCAATTTTCTTTGTTAGATGCAACATACACTGTGGAAAATTTCCGTAAAATAATGGACTCCGTAAATTGAAATATTTCGGATTTGTTCCGTAAAGCCTAAAATGATAATATGTGTGGTTGCAACAAACGTTATCCATTTAAACATTTACACATATTTAGGACATGTATATTCTTACATCACCTACAACCGTGTATTGAAACTCCTTTTAAAGTTCTGTTTCTTTTACGGAACGAAAAAAGGGTCTGGAAATTTTGCTGCCAGATGCTATATTTTTGTTCCGTATTCTGCTGAATATACTGAAAAAGGCTGAATATTTCAATTGAATTTACGGAGTCAGAAATTTTACGGACATTTTAACTGTGTATTCCTACGTTTGATTACCATTCAAACCAAGTACATCTATTGAAACTCCAGTTAAAGTTCTTTTAATTTAACGGAACGTAAAAAGGTCTGGAAATTTTGCCCGGGGGTGTATTCAAAGGTGGATATGAGGCGTGAACATGGACTTACAAAATGCACCCTAAACAAGTATTTTCACCGATTAAAAAACATACCCTAAACAAGTATTTTTGTCTGTTTTTGCTACACTAAAGAAGTATTTCTCTTATTTTTTGTTATCCTAAACAAGTAAGCAATGCATGCATTGTGTCGTTAATATACCCTTTATTATCTTGCTTTGTTTTACAATATATTTGATCTTTTTGATCTCTGCTAAATTTGAGTATTACATACCTTAAACACTTACATCACAATATCAAGGTTAAGCGAAAACATACCCTTTTTTCCACATTTTCCTGCTTTGACACCCTAATCAATGTACGCGCGTACATCGCCTGTTGGAAAAAAATACCCTTTTTTACGAGTTTTCTTGTTCACGCATCATATTAACCTTTGAATACAAGTTACCCTCCCGGGAAATTTTGCTGCCATACGCTATAATTTTGTCTGAATATTTCAATTTACGAAGTCAGAAATGTTACGGCCATTTTGGCACTATTTCTATATGATTTAAAAGATCAATGTAATATCTACTGTTTCCTTAAATTCATGATTCCTTGTTACAACTTAAATATTTATTAACGCTTTGAAGGTACTATCAGTGATTTGCTAAATCGAGAAAAAACTATCAAAAAAATCAGGTTTTTGTATGTTTGTAACAAGTATAGGTATCCTAACACATCCTGCAGGTGATAAGACCAAAAGTAACCTAATAAGGACAAAATCGGATATTTTAGTTATTACTCGCCGTACGTAATTGAATGGCGATTCATGTCATCGGACATCGCTGTTTTCTTCCTTTTCTGAGAATTCCACAGACTTATCCTTCGCTTTTAAGCTATTCCTGCAAATTTCAACTATTTCAACTCTTTCGTGAAAATCACTGATAGTCTCTCTAAGCGTTAAATGTTAAGGGGCATGCACAGTTCAAAATCGTCTGCCTATTGAAACACGTGCTTCGTCTTTTTAAAAGCTAGATCAAAAATTAAATTTGAAAATTACACCCCGTTTGTTTTCTATCCCCTGAGCCCACATAATCGGATTTTCACTGCGGCCTACATATATATCACCGTATCATAATGCCAAACGGTTCTCATCCATTTTTAAAATATAAGTTGAATATGAAAGAAGACGCACTTGATTGCTACCAAAAGCATGTCTCTAGGACATACAGAACCTTCGTGATTCGCAACATTCCACTTATAGCCCGGGGGGCGATATTTTTTCCGTAGTTAACTTATGAAATTAAACTCGCTTGAAAAGAGAGACGGACTCCGTCTATTTGACTTAATAAAATTCGAAACAAATTGATTTAGGCCGGGTGGGGTTCGAACCTGTGACAAGTACAGAGATTAAGAAGCATTCTTGACAACCAGACTGGCGAGGGATTTGTTAGCGGTGTCAGAATTTTAATTCAATTTTAATTCAATATAAACCTTCACGGAATAAATAAATACTCGTAACAATAGCAACAATCAATATCTTGTGTTAAAGGCATGTGGTGCAGTGGATCAGCGTTCGCCTCATAAGCATAAGATTGTGGGTTCGAGCCCCGCTGTCGCCAATGTGCTGTGCACTTGGGCAAGGTACTTTACCTCGCTTGCCTCTCTCCACCCAGGAGTATAAATGGGTACCAGCATATGCGGGAATGCAAAAACAGACTCGCTTTGCGTGAGGAGTGGCGAACCCCCACAGCAACATTCATAATATGAGGGAGTCTGGCCCAAACGCCAATGACAGAAAGATGGGACACTCCGCCTGCAGATTTTCCCCGGTTGGAAGTTGTGTTGAGGCAGATTTTCCTATAGCGGCATGTGGGGGGGGGGGGGGGGGGGTGCAAATGAAAATATTACCGGTGAGAAGACAAAAAAGGGCATGCTATTTGGCATGATTTTAAAACTTTTCTTCCCGGTCAAAGCTTTCTGTGGTGGCTCCATGCTACCCCCCCCCCCACTCGCCTATTACGCTACTCCTTCGCCATCTGTAATTCCTCACTAAATGTATAAGTTTTGATTGAATTAATTTTGACCGTATACTCTAATTTTGCGGTAATTCGTTGGCAGAATTGCTGCCAGTAAAATACTATTGACAATATTTATTTTAGAGTGTAAAGATCAGACAATTTAATTGAACAAAGTGTATGTGGTTACAAATCTCGTTATAAACACCTAGCTTTAATGTGGTCACGCTAATTGGAATTCACCGAACCTGCATCTCAATAGTTTGTCTAGCATTTCTTTCTTGACTTTTTTTTTTGTCGATCAGATATATATTCAAACAGTGTATACAGAAATGGGTTGATCGAGGAATTGATGGGTAAAATGAACCCTACTGTCCACGCGTACATATCAGGGAAAATTGGTGGAATTACTTCACATTGCGCAAGGATACATGTCAGACATAACGGTACCCAACAACACAAATCTGTGAAGATTATCGAAAACATTTTTCTAGCCATGCGTAATTCTTCTTCGAGATCTTGCGTACGGGACGCTTGTTTTGCAGTTTTCCTCGCACTCATGAAAATTTGAATGTAGCAAAATGCTACTACAGCAAAACACAAGAGGTTAATACCGATAAAAACCACGATGGAGAAATAGGTGGCAGGTTGACTTCCGATATTTTCTGAAAGCACATAAAAAACATTTTTCACAAACGACTGTTGTATAGCATTGATCTCTTCTACATATTCTTCCAAGTAAGAATTGTAGAATCTGGTCTCAACGACAACGGAGACACCGTTAACTTGTACCGAGTCGTTTTTAAATGCCTCTACTTTTCGCCTTACAATTGGAATTCCTATGCATACTTCAGACACCGTCATGACATTTTCTTGATCACTTGCTGAAAAAATTGGTATGACACTGATTAGCAAGGATACCACCCAAGCTAACGCAACACAAATACGAGTAGATTTTGTGGTTAAACGACGGCTACTGAAAGGATATTTAATGCCCAGAAAGCGGTCAATGCTTATTAATGTAAGAAAAAACACAGACCCTTCGCTGGATAAGATTGATAGTATCCCGGTTAGTTTGCAAGCAAATGTATTTCTCCAAATATGGGCATAAGATGGGAAATATTCGCCATAGTACAAATCAGCAACGGCTAGTTGTAGCATGCTGATACCCATGAGTAGATCTGTCAACGCCAGGTTTGAAATAAGCAAGGTTTGAACTTTGTTTGATTGTCGTCGTCTTTTACCTGAACGCATATAAAATGTGATTGCATTTAATGTAAACGCGAATAACCCGACAACCCATACCGAAATCCTTAGAGTAATATGTCGCAACATTCTGTGACATGTTAGATATTCTGGGCGTGGTTCCTGAGACACGCAATTTGCTTCATCAATAAAACAACATGTTGAATATTTGTTTACTAATAAAGTGGTTGAATTGTCTGTTCCTGAGAACGAACCATGTGTTATTCCGTACATGTTATTACCTCGTAAGTCAATTGTCTGCAAATTGGTATTATTACTGAATGCACCATGGCTAATCTTTTGAATAGAATTATGTGATATATTCAAAATCACCATTCCTTCCAAAGCATGGAAGATGTGTTCTGACATTTCGAACAAACCATTTTGATGTAGGGCTAAAAATGTCAAATTCTGAAGTCCGTTAAAAGCGGTCGATACGATATTTTGGAATTTATTCTTACTCAGGTCTAACACTTGTAGTTGTTTTTGTGCACTGAATGAGGGCAGTGTGTACAAGTAATTGCTACTCATATTGAGGTATAACAATTGGGTTACATTTAGAAAGGCCTGGAAGGGAAGACTTTTCAAATTACTCTCGGATACTTCTAAACTTTCAAGATTTTTCGTAACCTGGAACAAACCAGAAGGAAATCGGCCCAGGTTATTTTCGCATAGTTCAAGCAATTTCAATGAAATTGTTGAATTAAAAATATAAGATGAATTAATCGTCAAATTATTACCACTAAGGCGGAGTTGTACCAAGCTATCTAGTGAGGTAAACACGCCATCTGGCAATGTATGCAGGATATTGTCAGTCAGGTTAAGAGTGAGTAAGTCATGTAACGAAGAAAACACGTATTCTGGTAGTGAATTAAGGAGATTTTTACTGATGTCGAGTGACTTCAACTTTGCTATTGCGTGAAACACGTCACCTGATAAGTTATTTATTCTGTTATTACTTAGGTCAAGAGTGTACAAGGACGTTAGTGAATCAAATAAGTTACCTGGTAACTTGTGTATGTCATTGTTACCTAGGTAGAGGGCCCTCATCTGTGATGTGTTCATGAACAAGTCACCTGGTAATATGTGGAGTTCATTGCCACTCAGGTCAAGTGTTAACAGTCCGTATAGTGTGTTAAAGACACCATAAGGCAGTGTACTCAGCTTATTGTTACCCAGTTTGAGTATGGACAACCCCATATTATACTCATCCGAAATCTCTACTAAGTCGAATATGCCATGAGGCAGACCAGTCAGGTTATTATTATGCAAGTAAAGTATTTTCAAATTTACAAGTGAGTCAAGCACACCAGCAGGTAGTGTATCAATGTTATTGTGATTCAGGAAGAGGGCATACAACTGACCTAGTGAGTCAAACACACCAGCAGGTAGTGTACTGATGTTATTGTGATTCAGGTGGAGGGCACCCAACAAACCTAGTGAGTCAAACACACCAGCAGGTAGTGTACTGATGTTATTGTGATTCAGTAAGAGCCAACCCAACTCACCAAGTGAGTCAAACACACCAGCAGGTAGTGTACTGATGTTAATGTGACTCAGGTGGAGGCCACGCAACCATCCTAGTGAGTCAAACACGCCAGCACGTAGTGTACTGATGTCATTGCTATTCAGGTAGAGGAACCGCAACTCACCTAGTGAGTCAAACACACCAGCAGGTAGTGTACTGATATTATTGTGATTCAGGTAGAGGGCAAACAACTCACCTAGTGAGTTAAACACACTAGCAGGTAGTACTCTCAGCATATTGTGACTCAGGTCGAGTCTGTCCAATACATGTAATGAACGGAAAACATCAGCAGGCAATATAGCCAGGTAATTGTCACTCAGGTCAAGCAAATATAATTTTGTTGTTGAAACGAAAGATTTATTTGATAGATTTGTAAGGTTGTTGTTATTTAAGTCAAGTTGGTAAAGGTTTTGTGCATTAAACGCTCCTTCAAATAAGTCAGATGTTAGATTTTTTATTTCATTATAACTCAATTTGAGTATGTTCAACTGAGGTAAATCCCGGCACATATCTGGGTATAAAGTCCGGATTTTGTTGTGCTTTAGTATTAGAACCTTTAATGTATCAAGTCCCTGAAACGCGTGACGTTTTATTGCATGCAAACCTGTGTTAGCGAATGACAACCCTTCAATATTTTGTTCATATACTATCAAATCGTGACTGTCTCTGACATCGGGACACGTTGACAGCCATTCCCTGTATCCTAGACTGCATGTGCACGAATCGAGACATTTGACCAAATAGAGAATCAAGTTCACCCTGACTAATGCATATGGTGACCAACTGTACACGTACTTTGATTCGGGCTGTCGGCTATAGATGACGCTGTTTTCGTATACAATTAGATTACACCGTGCACCACTCAATATGCTCAGTGGTGGCGCACTGTTTATTTCAGAACATGTTGTCATTTTGACTTCTGCAGTGCGGACCTCAAGCATAAGCTCAGTATTACGAAAATGAAATCTGAACTGGTTTCCTCGGATTACAGCAATGCAGGGATTCTTGTTAACCGAAAACAGACTATATTGATTTGGGCAATTTGTGTTTTGATTTCCCAATTTTTCAATATAAAAATAGGTATACACACTACCACTGCCGTTATTTAATAATTTTACTGATATGCCTGTTGAGTTTTGTGTGGTTACAGTGGTATCGCAATTCTGTTTGTTAGTGTACGCATTGACTAGTACATGGTGAGGCCTATTCAAAAGTAAAATTTCTTCATTGTCACACGCATTGATCGCAGCAGTATTATCATTAATTGCATTAGTGGTTTCAATAGGCCTACCGGTAAACGTCAAATCGTACTCAGTATTATCATTAATTGAATAAGTGGTTTCAATAGGCCTACCGGTATACGTCAAATCGAACTCAGTATTATCATTAATTGGGTTAGTGGTTTCAATAGGCTTACCGCTATCCGTCAAATCGTACTCAGTATTATCATTAATTGAATTAGTGGTTTCAATAGGCCTACCGGTATACGTCAAATCGAACTCAGTATTATCATTAATTGGATTAGTGGTTTCAATAGGCCTACCGCTATCCGTCAAATCGTACTCAGTATTATCATTAATTGGATTAGTGGTTTTCAATAAGCCTACCGCTATACGTCAAATCGTACTCAGTATTATCATTAATTGGATTATTGATGTCAATAGGCTTAACGCTATCCGTCAAATCGTACTCAGTACTATCATTAATTGGGTTAGTGGTTTCAATAGGCCTACCGGTATACGTCAAATCATACTCAGTATTATCATTAATTGCATTAGTGGTGTCAATAGGCCTAACGCTATCCGTCAAATCGTACTCAGTATTATCATTAATTGGATTAGTGGTGTCAATAGGCCTACCGGTATACGTCAAATCGTACTCAGTATTATCATTAATTGGATTATTGATGTCAATAGGCTTAACGCTATCCGTCAAATCGTACTCAGTATTATCATTAATTGGGTTAGTGGTTTCAATAGGCCTACCGGTATACGTCAAATCGTACTCAGTATTATCATTAATTGGGTTAGTGGTTTCAATAGGCCTACCGGTATACGTCAAATCGTACTCAGTATTATCATTAATTGGATTAGTGGTGTCAATAGGCCTACCGCTATCCGTCAAATCGTACTCAGTATTATCATTAATTTGATTAGTGGCTTCAATAGGCCTACCGGTATACGTCAAATCGTACTCAGTATTATCATTAATTGGGTTAGTGGCTTCAATAGGCCTACCGGTATACGTCAAATCGTACTCAGTATTATCATTAATTGGATTAGTGGTGTCAATAGGCCTACCGCTATCCGTCAAATCGTACTCAGTATTATCATTAATTGGATAAGTGGTGTCAATAGGCCTACCGGTATACGTCAAATCGAACTCAGTATTATCAGTAATTGGATTAGTGGTTTCAATAGGCCTACCGGTATACGTCAAATCATACTCAGTATTAGCATTAAGATCATTTGTTGTCTGAGGATAATCTGTACTTTTTACGCCTATTTGAGTAATGTCATCATGCAAATCATGACCGGGGTCGTTGTTGTCAGGGAGTTCGTCACAACTGACATCATACGCTAGAACCAGTAGAAAGACTACCGGTAATGATCGTTTGATATCAAATTGTAAACTAGGTTGGTGTGCTCTCGGTACTACCCAAAGGTGACTTGTAGAACAGGGTATGAAAAACATCAGTACAATAAGCCATGATAACGCAACGTGTGATTCCATGATTGCGACAGAGACTAACTGATTAGTAAATTGAGAAATGTGCTAACCTAAAATATGCGCGCCTTCTCTCAATAACGCTACACTACTGAGCTTGGTACATAGATGTTATTACATAAATACATGAGCATACAATCAGTGATACACGCAATACACCCAAATTAAGATAGCTTAAGATTCGCGTGATTTGTATATATATATATAAATAACTAAGTTCCGATTTCAATGTGTTGAAGAAGTAAACGCTTGATGGTTCTAGTGAAGATACGTTGTTTTTCAAGACGAACAATATCTGTGAAAAAAAGAATGAAATAAATAAAAATAATTATAATAAGAGGACAAGGTACAAATTGTATATTGGTTAAAGGCCGACTCAGATTTCACGATGATGCCGCCCTCAATTATCTAACAAATCGTGTATTTTGCATGCTAATTGTAAAATACTAATCACTATGTGAAGCTAAACTTTTCGATATCTTTATAGAAAATCACATCTTTGTATAATTTCTAGATGTTAATGGCCTACTAAACATATAAAGTCAGCAAAACGAAAAATCTGATTAATTATCGCAAACTTGATAAGAGCACTCTGCGTGACTATAATTCTAGTTGACTATTTTGGATTAATTTTTAATACACAATACAAATATCTCGGAGTCTGCTTTTAACATAAGACATGATTTTATTATTTCAGTTGCATTATGCGTTGCAGTCATTTATAACAAAACAAATCTTTAAAAATGGGCGACGTCGGATCTCTGACATGTATACAAAAATAGAACAAATCTAATTTTGAGATTCTAGTTTTTGACACGGCATAAAAATACAATTCGTGGAAGCTTTAACATGACACAAAACCAATTTCATAGCATAAATCAATCTCAAGATGGTTTTTGAAAGTGTTTTTGTTATTTAAAGAAATAAGCCAAACAATGTTCTTCTTTCCTTTAGTAATCACGGGAGATTAGCATGACTAAATCAAAAGTAAATTTATAGGCATACTTCTCTTTTCAAAAGTTTTGACAGCTTATGCAGTTACTTCTTCAAAACATGAAATTAGACATTTGAAAATTTCATTTTTTTTTCAGAATAACTCTAAAACCCATGCCACCTTGCGGCTTGTTAATTCCGTGGTTTAGGGAGCGTATCAGATTTTCACCAATGATATTCAATTAACTCCGAAGAAATCAATTCAGGAACAAAAAAAAAAACAGTGGCGGCGCCACGGGGAGGGGGGGGGGAAAAAAAAAAAAAAAAAAAAACTCCCCCCCCCCCCCCGGCCGAAAAAAATGAGGAATTTTTGGCAAAATTCGGCAATTTGGGGCCAAAAATCACCAAATTTGGGGAAAAATTAGCGATTTTGAACCAAAATTTGTTAAAAAATCTTCAAATAATTATACTTTGCCCTCCCCAATTTCACTTTGCCCCGAGGATGTTCTTTTTGTATGTATTGACATATATTTGGAAAAGTATAGGGAAATGAAATATGTTAACCCCTTTTGGTTCAAAATATTTATAATTTTGGCTAAAAATACCACTTTCTGTTCTACAAAGTACCCCCGAAATAACATTAAGATTTCATAAAACTTTAAGGTTCCTCAAACCTTCATGTCATGGGGTTCTTTGTTGAACAAAAAGTTGTAGCCAGGAAAATAGTTCTTTGTACAACCTTACACTTAGAGAACTCTTAATCAAGAACCCTTCAAATCCCTTCAAAAGTTCTTCGTTGAACAGAAAGAATGCTTTTTAGAGACTAAAATAATTTTAGAACCAAAAAGGGTTAAATTTGTTTTTCAAAATACCCGAGTAGACCTACATCCAAGAAGGAATGTTCCTATGACAAATTAAAATTTTAATATAGAACCTAAGGGTGTTATAAACGGGGCAAAAAGAGGGGGTTCTAATTGGCACTTTTTATACGAGTGTGAATTTTTCAAATAATTACACCTGAAAACAGAAATATAGAGATCGTAGAGAGGTTTAGTTGCCATGTACGCGATGCATTTACTTGTACGTGAAACGCGTAATTCTGTTGTTTGATAAATCCATGGACAAGAGAATTCCAAATAAGTTCGCGTCTCTCGCATAAACCTCCCCAGTGTTTCGGGCCTGAAATATCATCCTCCCCGTATCCTTCAAATAAGCTCGCAGCAGACTGGTAATCAAATAACCGATCAAATGAAATTTAGGGTGGATATGGTCCTATAGTCTATTCGCACATGTTACTAGGTCATATCTGAGAAAATTACACAATGATTGATATCAATTTATTTATTCCCACGCCAAAAAGCTGTCAAATAATCACAAATGTGATCTAGAACAAATCTAACCATCGAGCCAGCTATAACAAGAAATCACAAATACGTTTATAAATGTTTACAAAATATCATTAAGTATTTTATGTCAAATTAAAAATGTTTTTATGTTAAAATGTTAAAAAAAATACAGAACGTTTTAACCGAAAGTGGAAACTTACAACGTTTCAAAACGGTTTAAAGCCGTTTAATTTTGATTTTCAAGAAGATGGTTTACAAATCTTTATGAGGCCCAACGTTTAAGTTTTTATCACATTTGTTAAATAAAAGTAAACAGGCAAATGTTTTCAAATATTTAGTGTTTTCTTGGTACAGCTATATATCCTGATGTAAATCAGTTAACATTGATAGTGCTTACCCAGACTTCTTTCTGCCAATCCTTTTTCGATACGACCGGACAGTGAGTTCTGCCAATTCTTTTTCAGATTAGCAAACGACTGAAGTGAGTTCTACGATATCGTCGCTAAGATGCAGGACGCCTCTTCCTAACTGCAGGGCTTCCTAGTTCCTACATATTGTACAAAGAAAAAAAATGGGAATCAAAAGTGGTTTTAATTTTCCTGAGCTCGAAATAATGAAGCACGTGCACATTTCCTTAAACCATTGCTTGACGCGACTCATCTAATTGAACGAAGGGACACAGATATCTGATCACACTTTGAAGTGTAAATAAATATATCCAGAATTAACATCTAAAATAAAAAAAAAAAAAAAAAATAACACGTTCAGATAAAGGAAAGTGTTATCCTCTGATTTACTTGCGGGCAATCTTGTACACTTACATAACCGATAACCGTGTTTAGAAATCAAACACATTCTTGCTATCACTTTTTAAACATGTTTACAAGCTAACATTTAGCGTCAAATTTAAATGCCAATATTTTATACTATATAACCCTCTAAACGGGTTTAGTATTTAAACATGATTACACAAAGCCATGGCCGTGGCAGCAAGAAAGAGATTCACGCCTACAATAATAGACCGGCAGCCCAGAAGGTTTTGATCAAACGAACGAGATACCAATATCTGAATACTGGAAATTTCAGAGAAAAATATAACCTTTGCTTATGTCAATGTCTGCCGGAGACCCGCTGCTGCATGTGGCCCCAGTAGAGGGGTAAAGTTACTATGGGGGTCAAATGTTCGAACTGCTCGAAATCGAATGAAATAAAGCTCAAATTATTCCGTAGGTAACCAGGAGTAAAAAAGTCAATTGGGTCACATGCGTGTGGTGCCTCCTTCCCAAGATATTTTGGAAAATAGGCTAAAGGTCATTTGTTTATTCAAGAAAGGTCAACGTTAGCAATATCCAGATTTCTTTGTAAAACATTTATTTAATGATACTGATTCAATTGTGCTTTTTAATTTTGCATAGGGTGGGTTCCCTTTAATAGGGAGGGGTAAATGTCCTCATCCCAATAGAGTCCTACAGGGACCCCTCCCATTATAACAAGAAGAGGTGCCTAAAGTGCAAAAGCATTTCGTATTTGGAATCAGTATCATCAAACATTAAAAAAAAAATATTTTTACAAAGAAAAAAAATTCGAAGGGTGACCTTTCTTAAATAAACAAATGACCTTTAGCCTATTTTCCCAAATATCTTGGAAAGGAAATACCACACGCATGTGAACCATTTGACTTTTTTACTCCTGGTTACTTAAGATATAATTTGAGCTATACTATATTAGATTTAGACCAGTTCAAACATTTGACCTCCCATAGCAACTTTACCCCTCTCCTGGGGCCACAGGCAGCAGCGGGTCTCCGACAGACATTCATATTTGCAAAAGTTATATTTTTTTCTGAATTTTCCCTTGTTCAGATTTGATCAAAACCTTCTGGGCGGCTGCTCTATAAGCGTTCGTTGTTCATTCGAACAATGAGTTTCGAAGTTGTCTAAAATTGTCAAAAATTTCCTTTGACATCACATGCAAATTTTAAAATCCACGGAACCAAGAATTCATTGAAGATGAAAATACTTGCCAGTTTCGTTTTTAGTAGCCAAAATAGCCATAGAGCCTACTAATTGTCTTTAAAAATGGTCATTTCCCCACCCCTAATATAAAACACGAGATCAAGACCAAAACGAGGTGCGAAGGGTATAATATAATTATACCCGAAATAGATTTATGCTAGATCTACGTGGCGACAGTATATTACTTTTACTCGGGCCCCTTGGGTCGTTTTTTGTTCGCGGATCTCCGTAAATGTAGAGCAATTTCGGCCGGTGAAAATGGTGCATGCAAATTACTGTCATGCTGGTGTTTGACCCCCTGAAAATTTTCGGTGTAATATTTTTAGTTTTTGGTGTAAAAAATCCATTGCAACTTTTTGTAGAAGTGAGTGTTGCATGGAGGTGTGTTGCATGGAGGTGTGTGTATGTGTGTGTGTTGTGGGTGTGGGTGTGTGTGTGTACGTGCGCGTGTGTGTGACGAATAAATGCAAACGTATCAGATTTTCTAATAACAAGACGAATAAATGCAAACGTATCAGATTTTCTAATATCCCTTAGTGACCTAAAAGAACTTTGGTGAATAATAATTATTCGTATCATTTTCTTATGTTGAATGCTTCAGAGTTTGTTGAAGTTGGCGATTGGAATTTCATTCAGTAAATTTGCCTTGTAATATTTTCTTCGTGAGAAAAGGGGCATTTTTTTTTAATTATAGCCTTAATCTTATCCGCTATCGAGCCATCGAATTTCTATTTTACTGATTGTGTAAAGTCTGGTCCTCAGTACCTCACTGACTTACTCTCATTCAGAACATTTCCTCCATCTGCCCCTGTTACGAGATCTGCGACTGATAAGACTCGTCTTGAGATACTTACGTCCAAAAAATGTAGTGGTGAAAAGGCTTTATCAGTTGCAGGCCCCAAGTTATGGAATGCATTACCACAACATATAAGAAATGCAAGCTCGGTCACCATATTTCAGGAATCACACCACTAAATAAACTATCAAGCAGACGTTGCTTCCCGGAATCAAATAGTGCGAAGAACATTTGATTAATTGTCCCGTTCCCTAAATATGGCGGCTAAAAGGAGCTTGCTAATGATAAGTTGCCTATTGTACTCCAGAAGGAATACAGGCACAGCAACGTCAAAATGGTCGCTAAATGATTTATACGGGTTTGTCAGGTCTATTCTAAATGTTTAGGGCGAAAATCGGAGTGGTTGTGTGGACCGGAAATGAGATAACATCAATAGAAGATGTGACCACGTCCATCACCGTTGGACTCAGGAAACTGCGTCACAAGAAAGAGGTCACGTGATAACTTGAAAACAACTTTCTAATCGCACCGTTGACATTGCGCTGTTTTATCATCCAATGTGGATTAGACATGAATTACGTAAACCACGTGATTTATCAGTCGAATTGCATTTCGGATGTCTCAGAATTTCCCGAATTTTTCGAAGACCACTGTCTCCCATTGACTTTATCTCATTTCCGGTCCACACAACAACTCCGATTTTATGCAGTAAACATTTAAGTAAACCCTAATGAATCCGTACAATTCATTAAGCGGCTATTCTGAAGCAATTTCTTTTGTTTCAGTGTCTGTATTCCTTCCGGAGTGCGTTCGGCAAGTTATCGTGCGCAGTTCATTTAATCCGCCATATTTAGGGAACATAACAGTCAAATCAAACATTTTTCCACCCTCTTGGATTCTGGGGAATAACATCTGTATGAACAAGAAACATTTTGGTGCTGGGCACCAATGTATGCCCCGCGCAATGGCAGAATTATTAAAAACATCCCAAAATAGCCAAGAATTGAGAGATAAATAACAGTTTCCAACAAAAAATTGCTTGTGCAGGTGACTTTTACTGAAAACTGAATATGGTATAAATAGTGGTATCGTAAGTGTTGATTCAAGTTCACTTATTCTTGGTCAAGTTAATGATCACTGTAGTACCTCAATAGCCGACCCTCATAACTGATGTCAGCTGCCAAGAAATTGTCAATATTTCTGAATATGCAATGATATAGTACCTGAGTATTAACAGGGCACTGTTGGCAGTTCGCCCAACTGGGCTGATATTTGACCCCACTTAAACACATGGAAATAGAACCTTGTACAGATCCCATATAAATTTGTATAAAAACACTGAAAATACAATCTATCTCACACTGTATCATCATTTTACTTACACAAAAACTATCTTGTGTTTGCAAAAATATTTATGTCATGTTCATCACAACCATTAAGTAATTTTAGCACTGTTCATCATTTTCAATTGTCATGAAACATTTTTATGACCAAGGCTCTTCATGCTTCAATACAGTAAAAACTCCATGTCTGTCAAGTTATTCAACATCTATAGCCCCGCGCTCCCGCGCGGGGCAAAAATACAATTTTGGTATGGTCAAGAATCTATAGTATAATTTGAAATCAATATGAGATTATGAATTTTGTTTTTGCATGATGCAATACATTCGGCCAGTGTGTGTACTTGCGTCATGCTTGCGTGTCATTGTCACGCATGCAAACATCTTTCAGATCGAAAACAACAACATGCGAATGGCCGTCTTCGCATGCCATAATTCACGATTTTTTTTTTCAGACAAACTAATGTACATCAAGATCTAACTCTGTTGCATTTTCCTTTGATGGTAAATTTTCGTGGGCGAAATATGTTTTTTTTTTTTGTAGTTCGTGACTCTGACTTTCGCTCATTTTGGTACCTATTTTTGAGGTGTTTAGCTTGAATTTTCTCGCACGAAATGCACATATTTCTACCAATTTCTACTGGAAATCAAAGTTTTGTATCTTATATGCGTGGTAAGTTACATAAATTGAACTGAAAATTTAATATCATTCCGATTTTTAATTTTTTCTTCCAGTACTCGCACTCGCAAATCTGAGCGCTTGGATTTAAAATTTTGTGACGTCATATCGGGGGTCACGTCCTGTAAAAAAAAAAACCCGGAAGTAATGCCACTGGCGTTCCTACTGTCAGGTATATTTAAACATCTTATTATTATCTTAGCACGTCAGTGGAAATGAGCTCTGCTGGTTCAGTATTTTGGGTAGGAAGTGAGTGTCTGCTCACGATGACAGCATGTAGTGGTATATGTTTACACCCCCCTCCAAGGATTGGGAGTCCCCATAAGCCATTCTTTCACATAATAATTAATAATGCAGTGGAAATTTAATCTTAAAGCCTGAACTTATTGAAGATCATTTCCACCATTACGGAACTCTTTTCGCATCTTTTAAAGTTACTTTATGAAGTTAATCCCTTCTTTTTTCTTAAATGTGATGCCCAAAACGACTTATGTTGAGATTTAATATTTTTTTTAAAAATCGTTTTCTATTGTAGCATTTTTTGAGACAGGCTGTAGAACTTTGTTACCATGTTCATATGCAACTATAATAATACAATCAATAGAGGGTGAGTCAATAAAAACCCTACATTCAGAAAATATATTTTTTGAAAGTTAAACGTTAATATTGCTTGAGTGTTTGCTTTGGTTGTTTACAGGAATAAACAGGCTATCGGAAGATATTTATTTCGGGGACTTTTGGTTCATAAATAACTGTCCATTTTGGTGGAGAGACCCACAAATTCTGTTTGGCCACTTTTAGCCATAATGCGGAGAGAGTATCACCGACGTGTACCATAACTCATTATAGCAAAGACAAATCACACATGCGGTTTCAGTTGGTATTGATTTCTTGATCAGTTTGAATAAAATGGTCTATTGTATAACGTAATTATGAGTAAAATATCTTCAACAAATGAAATTACCATTGTTCAATCATAAAGAGTCAGTTATTGAAAACCACTCCATATCAATGTCTTAGTTCATGAACATAATGAAATTGCTCAGAAACATTTGTATTACACAAATACAGCATACTCAGAGTCCATAAATTGCTAGAAGAACTAAAGCTCAAGTTTCCTATAAATAACTTGGAATTAAAATTTAAAATTAAATTGCGCTTGTTTTTAGGATGAATATAAAACCTCCTTTGACGTTTACTTTGAATTCCAAGTTTAGTTGAAGGTTAAAACCGTGACAACTTGCTGATCCAAAGTAAATTGTGGTCTTATACCAGCCATCTTGACTTTCTTATCTGGGACATTGAACTTTTTTTTTTTCACTCAGCAATTTCTTTTGTAATGTCGGGGATATTAATATTATAATCCCGCAATTATAGACCATGCATGCTCTATGTAAACGATGCATCTTTGTGTGGCTCAAATGACCAAACAGGATTTTAAGTCTCTCAGCAAAATAGGCATGACTTATTTCTCCAAAGTCCAAATCACACCAAATGAACGTTTTCTGAAAGCCTGTTTATCCTTCTTCATATCCAAAGCCTGCAAACACTTGAGAAGAAATAACTCTTAATCATTTTTTACTCTGAATGTAGGTTTTTATTGACTCACACTGTATAAAAATTACGACCAAATTTGCCTCCTGGAATGAGGCAGCAAATTTGCCTCCTGGGATGGGGCAGCAGTGCATACAGACATATTCATGTACAACATATTCATGATATTGTAGCCAAAGAGAATGGAACCCATTGCATTTTAAAATATGCTCACATTTTATGTTGGGATTATTGTCACATTTGACCAAATTTTGGTGAAATGTGAAATTTGTGAGCAACCAATTACTTCATCCATACTTCTATGAAGGGTAAAATTGTGATGCCATCTGGTCATCATATTCGGATTCCTGCCATGATCTTCTTTTGTAAATGTGTATACGTTACCTAAAATCATTTTGAGACACAGTCGCGATTTTTTTTTCACCGAGAGAAAAACTCGCGGGGGTTGTTGCAGACTTCCCTTGTACAAGGGTTGTGCTTTGCGTTAATCTTGAAATAGTAATGAGAATTGCACACTGAGTTGGCTTTAGGTTAAAGCAACTTCCTGTTAAATTTTGCTTCAAAACTCAATCTTTGTTGTTATCAAAATATCCACACTACAACGCCGGAAACTCTTGTAAAACTACTTTCACCAAAAAAGTCACAAACAGTTTTTGAATTGCTTGCGTGATTGTTGTATATATTTCAGACGAGGGTAGGGGATTACTATAACATTAATGTGAAAAAGTAGGTTTCTTTTAGATTTAGATACAATCATCATTTAATTTTTTCTCACTAGTGTTTGAGTACTTTGTGTACACAAAGAAAACATAAGATGTATGACATTGATTAAAAAAAAATACAATCCACTCCGCTTTGTTTTGCATTTAATTATCGCATCGCAGTAATCAATAAAGCACGTGAATAAGAAATTAGATATAGAAGCTATACAAAAATGTGTTTTCAGCTTTGAATATAATTTCGATTTCGATGCGCATGTAAAACAAACAAAACCAAAACATAATATGTTCCCTATTGTGAATTAAATATTGCCTCTTTTCTCAATTATGTCAAAATGCAGATTATTTATCTATGGATTTGCTAAACTAAAAAAATCGCCTTGACTTCGGCTACTTTTGCAAGATTCGACACAAATTTACAGAAGTCAGAGAACCGGGTGGTTCCTCTTAAAATACGAATACAGATGTGTGCATTTACTAGAAATTATCTTACAAATATATACAAATCAAAGAGTTTTTGATTTTGCATGATAGGCATATCAGGACAAACGCACGAGATGTCTTTTGTTCTTTTAATAGTGAAATCATTTCGACATGTTTTCTCTTGAAAGTATTAGCACATCCGGTCTCTGCAGCCAAGTCTCGAATATTAATAATAATAATAATAAATAGTTCTTATAAGGCGCAAAATCTTCAAGAGAACTCAGAGCGCCATAACAGTAAACACGTACAAATCAAACAAAACAGCTATGAGCCATGAAAAGCTTGACGAAAAAGGTGGTTTTTAAGCTGACGTTTAAAGTCTTGGAACTTGGGGATACTGCGAATGCTGTTTGGAAGTGAATTCCAAACAGCTGACGCAGCGAAATGAAATGAGCGTTCACCAGCTGATTTAAGGTTGACCCATGGAAGTTTCAATAACTTTTCAGATGATGAACGGAGTGAACGTAATGGTCGGTAAGTGGAAAGCACAGATGACAAGCATAACGGCAAGGTACCTTCGAAATGCTTGAAGGCAAAAACGGCCAGTTTGAATTTTATGCGAAATTCCACGGGTAGCCAGTGAAGCTCAATAAGCAAAGGTGTAATATGGTCATGTTTTTGTTTCTTGAGAATTAGGCGAGCAGCACCATTTTGGATGCGTTGTAAACATTGTAGCTGATATTATTCGTTACCTGTACTTTGTGTGTACTTGTATTATTAACACCACATCATTTAAATGCTCTAATCACGAAATTTACCAAATTATGTTTCTCTAACAGAATGTACATTAGGAATTACGGTTGAATGAGATTCTACTTACAGTTGTGACAACAGAAGACAACCACTAGGTGCGTTCAACAGACAACTTCTCACAAGTCAGAACCAAGTGCTGATGGCGATGGGGAAAACTTGGAGAGATCAGGTCCAGCTCCAACGAAACACGGAAAACTGAGCGAGAAGTGCGCGGCTGACGACGGTATATATCTGTCTGGGAAATTACCAAATATGGGCATGGTGTAAAATCTCAAATTTTGCTTAAAATGAAGAGTATCAAACTTTCAAAAGAAAGATCCATGTGATGTTTTAATTTTAGGGCGTTGGCTTCAGGAGTTCGTGCAAAGCAGTGCGCAACCGGGTTGGCGATATTCCAACCTTTTTTAAATTTGCATTTTATAAAAATTTTGTCCACGAAATAAAGGGACTGGCATAAATTAAACATTTATAACACTACACTACATGGACATTTGTTTACCGTATGGAAATTATGTGACCGCAATTTTAAGCGTGGTTATCTCAGAGTGTGCAGATAGCCTGTGTTCTCGTGCATTTTCCCAGAAGGGTAATTTGCAGGGAATTGCTATACAGTGTGAGTCAAAATGATTGTTCCCCGATGAAACAAAAAATATTAAAAATATTTGTAATCTTTTAAGAATATTATTATATACTTTATATTAACAAATAATTACTTCTTAATCACCATGTCAAAAATCCTGAGATTCATGTATTTTATTTTCAAGTTATGGCCTCATTTTTAGAGGGCTCCCGAAATGTTGCGTGTACCAATTTAGTACAGTAAACCATAGAAGATAGTAAACATGTTAACAGTGCAATTCGCAAACCGGATTCCAGAAAAACAAGATTAAAAAAGAACTTTCTTGTTTGTTGCATTAATTCACCACAGTGAAGCACAAAATTATTATATTTATCATGAAAAGAAAATTGTACCAAAAAAGTATGACCTTTAGCCCAACTAAAGGTGTATTACTTAAATTGAAACGTTGGGGTGTGTCGTTTTCAATATCGTTTGTTTGTCATTAGGTAATAGTTAGAAAACGAGTTAATTCCAAACTTGAAGAATTCTAAACAGTCAAAATATAATTGCACTTGGTGTTGCATGATCCCAACTAATAAATGCCTGTGGTTTTTTTGAGCCCAGAGAAGATGAGAAAGAAGGAGGTGGTTCGACTGCTACTTCAAAAAGATAAACTGTTCAAACGCCTATTCATCTCAATCGGCTAAAATCTAATCGATTGGACAAAAGCACTGTACTACTTGCTGGAGAACTTAAAACACCTGTCATTAAATCCAAAACATTCCAATTACCCAGTTTTCAATTGGTATTTGCCAACAGGGGCTATACAATATGGTTGTGTTTTTTTTTTTTTTTTTATGACCGTACAGCGAAACGTACTCGCCGTATCAGTTATAAACACACTTTGACCCCAAACTTTCATAATATTTTGGCACTGTGGACACTTTCGACACAAAAAAGTATGGTTGAGATGTATTGAAAATGCATTTAAAATTTTGAATTTTAACAAAGCATATCATATCATATTTCTCAGGAAATAACCGGATATTGGAAATTAGGCATAAAATAAACAAAATCTTTTATTGACCCCCAAAAACCTTGAATCAATTTAGTTTAAAAAAAAAAAAAAAAGGGTCGATTTTGCTGTTTCGTTCGTTAAAAAGACTGGATTTCCTCAATTATTTCGCCAACGATTAAAAACATAAATAAAAAATCGTCAGAACAACCGACGGAGTTCATGCCATCGAGATTTTTAGCGGGAAAATTAATAAGCTATTTTAGTGGGAGCGTGTCAATTACTTCCTGTTGTGAAACTTCAAGAACGGACAAGCTTGGGGCGTTTGGAAACCACAGATTACTCCAAAGGTCCAATCGAGTGCTCTTGTAGTATCCTAACAATAGTCTGATGAATGAGAGTAATCTTGGGGGATCGGATCGCAAAAGCGATCATCTCCTCTTTCTCATCTGCTTGGTTATACCAATGGAAAAGAAGAGATAGAAGGAACCACAACGGCCCACTTGAAGTTTGAACGATCTATCTGCCGCCCTACAATTGCAAGTGTTATTCATATCCTCCTCAAGTGGCCCTTCCGAGGGGATAATCTATTCGGAATTTGGCGCGGAGCACATTCTCAGTTCGTGGTTGTTTCTTCATTGCGAAAAGATTTTGGGTCATCGGGAATCAGCGAATACTCAAACATATAGCCACATCCATGGAAACCGATCAACACGCCCGGGGGGTTCTGGATTTTGCTCGGGAACCCATGCTCGTTCCGAAAAATGACGGACTAGCTGCAAATGCGGGACTACCGCAAGGGGTATCAAATTCAAATTAATCAAGTTCTAGTCCGCTAGGGGTACAAATTCAGTTGTGATGTGACTGTTTCAATGATACAAATATGAAAAATACTCTAAACTATCAGCAAAAAAACCCTAAGTGTGTATTTTTTCTTGCAGTAGTACAAGTTATTTTTCTTGTATGTTGGCTATTTTAAAATGTGTATCTTTTTTCATGAATTGAGAACAGGCCCCGCAAGGGGTATCATCTCACTGCAATCCTTTTCATCTTCAATCATTTTTATTTGTTCATCATAGAATAGGCCTACAGCAAAAACAATATGATAAATAATTATGTAAATCATGCATTACAGTGAAAAATTAATTTATACAATATAATCAAAAATATTTTGCATAAGAAGTAAGATGTTTATAATACATTATAAGTGTAATTTCAAAAGAGAGTATATAACTGGGATAATACTAGTGGAAACTATATTTAAAAAAGCACAGCAAGGATGTCATATTACTGCTGTACCGTTAGGTGTATATTTTCACTGAAAACTAGTAGAATTTCACCAAAGCTGGTCCCATTAGGGACTCGGGTATATTTTAACTGAAAATTGGTCCTGTTAGAGGTCACTTTTTCAGACCCCCTGGAACTAGCATGGGTGCCAACGAAAATCCAAGATGCCCTCCCCCCCCCTCCAACTTTCAAATTTAGTCAAACTATCATCCTTGATTTTTCACAATGGCATTGCTTGGGCAGGAAAGCTGAACGCATAACGATGTACATTAACTTCTTATATAACGAAAACAACAACAAATACACACCGGAGACCACCGGAACATGTAGTAATACGGTATGCAATATACTTTACACTTTTACGTGTTCGGACATAGGGTTTTTAAAAATATTCTACTCTAATGATTGCTCGCCTATCATCGATGCGGCACAGAGGAATTCTGATCAAAGGGTTGTTTTTGAATCCCTTCCTTTTTTGTGCGGGTGAATGAATAAACAAATTAAAATCGGATCGTGGAAGTCGTTTGTGGTTACTTCTTATCTCTTTTTCCATGGTTATACTCATTGGGCATTTATTACCATTATCCAACAGAGCAAATCTTGAGGTCTGTTATTTAAATGAGTGCAAGAATTGATGCCTGAACCAAAATGAAAAATTCAAATTCCTGTAAGCTATTTTAATGTCTTTTGAAGTATTTACAATTTTAGAGCTAACTTGCACAGTTTGACAAGAAAAAATCAGGGATATTGGGGGAAAACCATTTTGAATCACGACTGTATTACCAATTATGATCCTCTTAATTGCGTATTACCTTAATGTAATATAACTTATAAAATTCTGCCCTAGAGTATACTTGGTTTTCCCATGAAATCGGACAAGCAAACACACTTCTGTTAATCTCCTGTAGGGTTTCGCATGTGTGAAATCGCGACACAGCAACCCAAATTGCTGCTATAGTTCTCATTTGGGGTTACGCATGAAATCGATCACCAACCCAATTCAGCTATAATCTCCTTTGGTTCTTATGAAATCGGACAAGCAACCCAAGGAAAATAAATGCTCCCTATATATACGGTTTGCATTGCCCTAGCCTCATTGGTCTTTAACGTTCATTTTCTTGGAGCAAGCTCGGATATGGCGAATATTTTATTCTGTTAAGACCATCGGATATTGCCCTAATATTACCACTTAATATCCACTGGGCGGCCACTTGTATTCCAATGGTGGAATCATGCCCTCGTGTACAAAACGCGTAATTAGGGTTTTGTTAGATCAGGCGAATGGCACGACGTGCTTTGTACATTATTTAGGATGTCAAATCTTAAAAATATAAAATTAGGCGTCTGAATTTCACGCTCGAAATTTACGATGGATAGGGTAGACAATTTGACTACTTGTAAAATCACATAAAATGCTGTGAAAATAGTGGATTTTCTTCCCGAATTTCTCTACAAAGTTCACATAGTAGATTACCCGAGTGTGATGTTTATAATCCCCAGTATTGGCAACGGACGATGCCTCTTAATTTCTCTTGTTGCGTCTTCATAAACCTTTAAAATGAGATAGTTCATTTCATTTTTCGAGTGCTAATATAAAATATAAATGAGGATATTTATTCGTATGTGGTATAGCAAAAATAGCGAATTACGTTGAATGATGATTCTACTTACAGTTTGCTGAACAACAGAAGACAACCACTAGGTGCGTTCAACAGACAACTCTCACAAGTCAGAACAAGGGGTAATGGACGATGAAGGGGAAAGAAAAACTGGGAAGATCAGGATCCAGCTCCAACGAACACGAAAGCTGAATGAGAAGTGCGCGCGCGTTGACGACGGATAATAAGTCTGACTGAGAAGTGCGCGGCTGACGACGGTATATATAAGTCTGACTGAGAAGTGCGCGGCTGACGACGGTATATATAAGTCTGACTGAGAAGTGCGCGGCTGACGACGGTATATATCTTCTGCGGAAATGACCAAATATGAGGCCATTATGTAAAATCTCAAATTTTGCTTGTAAAAATGAAAAGTATCCAAAACTTTGAAAAGACAGCTCCGTGTGTGGTGTTTTTAATTTTAGCGGCGGCGACATATCTCAGGAGTTCTGCAAAGCAGTGCGTACCGGCTTGGCCGACTATTCAACCATTTTTAAAATTTGCCATTTTAGGAAAAAACAAGGGGAGGGGGACAGACAGACAAGGTAAATCGCCCTCTTCTCTCTCTTTCTCTCGCTCCGCCCCATGCATCTCTCCGCTTCCACTCTCCCTCCCGTCCTCTCATTCTTTGTTGAAATAAGGGATACAAAATAAAAAAAGGTCGAGTTGGTAGAGACAAAATATTATCACTTTTATCTGATATGTCTCTCTTCAATTTTGTCACGAAATAAAGGGACTGACATAAATCAAACATAAACTACCTTCACGAACATTTGGTTACCCTATGGAGTTAGAAATTGTGAATGCACAATCGCCTTTTAAGTGGGCGTCATCCTTCAGAAGCGTGGCCTGTGTTCTCGGGCAGTTCCTCGAAGGGTAATTGCAGAGGATTTGATATATACCAAACTTATGATTTTAATGTGTAATGACCATGAATATATAACCTTATAAAATTATGACTATAGTCTCCTTTGCGGGTTCTCGATGAAATCGGACAAGCAACCCAATTCTGCTATAATCTCCTTTGGTTCTACTGAATGTACAAGCACCCAAGGAAAATAAATGCCTTCCCGTGTTTACACGGTTGCATTGTCTTTTAAAGTTTCCCTTTGGCGCAGCTCGGATATGGAATATTTCATTCTTGTTTAAGAAGCACGTAATTGCTAAATAACCACTTCACAGAAATCGCAGAAGTAGAAACCGGATTGTGAAAGCAGATTGAATGTGAAAGCAGATATAGTCCGGTGGGAGGCACATATAGTCGGGGCTCCATAGAAGATAACGAAATAAATGCGTGAAACTAATGTGGTTTATAGAGTCACTGAATCGATGTTTGCACCTATTGTTCACCATTGTTCAGGACTATGAGTACGCCTGACAATGGTGAATCGACACCGGTATAACTGTCATGTTAGGAAATTCAAATTCAGAAACCACAGGTACCGGTATAAAATGTCATGTTTCAGGCACTTCACATAGAAATCAACAGATACTGTATAATGTCAGGTGTCGGCACTTACATAGAAATCACAGATACCGGTATAATGTTTATGTTCAGGCACTTACATAGAAATCACAGAGATACGCGTATAACTGTTCATGTTTTTCAGGCACTTCACATAGAAATCCAGATACCGGTATAACTGTCATGTTTCAGCACTTCACATAGAAATCACAGATACCTGTATAACTGTCATGTTTCAGGCACTTTAATAACAATCACGATACCGGTATAAGGTCATGTTTCAGGCACTTTACCATAGAAATCACAGATACCGGTATAAAACGGTCATGTTTCAGGCACTTTACATAGAAATAACCAGATACCGGTATAACTGTCATGTTTCAGGTATTTGCATGTGGACACACGCCCTTCCACCGTCTTGTGCTTCATTATGTTGGTTCGGTTGCTGGTTTCAATCAACTGAAACTCCCTTGAAGTCGTTTGCTGTTTGAAATAACGACTTTTATAATTATTGCAAATTCTCGATTTTTAATTGATGATCTTTTTTGAGGACAATTTGTTAAAGAGCAAAATCAGACAAACTTCCTGTTGCCATTATCGAGAAATGAGACAAGTAAACGTATCACTTTCAAGATAATGTGATCCTCGTCTTACCAATCTTTTTTGTAAACACGGGTTACCAAGGGAGCGGTACCACCCTCGGGCATTCGTTATAAAGCATCCGATCCTTATAATTTGAGATCAGCGTGCTCCATCTCTTCATCGATACCAAAAATAAGTACCATATGCCTAGTATGGCGTCACACTGGACCGTTGGCGGTGGGCGGCCAACTAGACGTCTGGTTGCGACTCGGTATTGTGGGGCGCGACTCGGTCTTGTGGGGCACGCGGTGCGTTCGCTTTTTGCTTGCCCACGATGGGTTTATAGTACAAATCTCTGAGGGACTCACCATTGCTTCTCAGAAGCCCTGGAAGTAGTATGCGAAAAAGAAATAATAATTCGCCACAGAAGATAGCGCAAAAAATATCCAGGAGATGAGAGAAAAATATAAATTATATGAAATGAAATTTTTCTAAAATGTGGAAACAAAGGAAAATCAAAGAAAGAAAAACTCGCAGGGGCGGGGCTCGAACACGAGATTTCACGGATTTAGTTGAGAATATGCGATCCAGACTATCCACGATTTCAACCACATGCACTATCGATTGTATAAAAATATTATACAGGCCAAATAATGTTACGCATTAAACCTAATTTGTGGCTTACTCTTCGGGTTATATTTCAACAAAGTTTATCATCAAAGTGGGTCGTTCATGAAGAAAACTCACTTGGGCATAAATCATGCCCATGTAGGTTACACACTAATATGCAAATTGAAGGCCCCCCTTTAAATTCATATTCAAATCACAACAAGCTCTAGCCGTTAACTCTTATCAAACGCATATACATTTATATAAACCATTTAATAACATGACTGTAGAATTTTAATTAGTATTAGATGGGCAAACATCAATGACAAGCACATTCTGAAACTCAGAGCAATGTTAGCTCTATAAAAGCAAAACAATTACGGTTATTATTTTGATGCTCCGAAAATAAATGGGCCTTTTTAATATCACGATTACATCAACAACAATAACAACATCAACAGCAACAAATGGTTATCCAGAAAGTCTGTGTTACTGAGAAAATCGTCCATTACTAAAACAATATCAGCGGGTACTTTGAATGACCTGTTGAAAAGGTAGAACGTTCTTGGAAACCCATTACTCAGAAAACCCGCTACTCAGAAAATTCTGACAAATGGACCGTGCCCTTCTTAGGGTACCTCTTACCTGAAAAAAAGAAGGGTACCCTAAGGGTACCTCTTACCTGGAAAAAAGGAAGCGTACCCTAATAGAAAGAGAAAAGGACCTCTACTCAGAAACTCCATTTCTCAGAAGGCCAGAAGTAATTACAGTCCGCCCGCTCCGCCGTACTCACAGCCCGGCTACAATGGTATAGAATAGGGCACTCTATTTAGTTGACTCTTCACGCAACATTAGTTTCACGCTTTATTCCGTTGTCGTCTATGGAGCCGGTGTAGAAGTAATTAGAGTCCGGCGTACTCATAGTCCGGCTACAATGGGATAGAATAGGGCACTCCATTCAGTTGACTCTTCACGCAACATTAGTTTCACGCTTTATTCCGTTGTCGTCTATGGAGCCGGGACTGTGGCTCCCTGCGGACTATAATTTCACAACGGTCTTCTGAGTAACGGGGTTTTTCTGAACAAGGTTGCCCCCCCCCCCCCCCAAAACAGATACAAACGCCAAAACTGGTGGTCTGAATGGGTTTAATGTGTTGGACAGTAATTCTTATGGCGCTATGCTAAGGCTCTTCTGATGCTACGCGCCTTGTCATCTCGTACCAAGCGTAGATTTGGTGACAGATCATTAAACGTCATTGGTCCCAGGCTCTGGAACAAGCTTCCCGTTAACATCAGAGAGACACCCTCCACTAGTGTCTTTAAGTGGCTCCTGAAAATAAACTTATTTCATTATATTTAAATTTGGTTATTTTGGATTATGCTGTTTGTCATGCTGCATTATTAATTTTATATTTTAAGTATTTGTTGTAAGGCACTGTGTTCGCTGTAGAGCGCCAAATAAATGCATTTTTATTATTACCATTATTATAAACAAATCTACAGGAGATCCAAATTCAAAATCTTATCGGGGGGGCATCACAAATCTGGTGATGTTTGTAGCGTAAAAATTACAGACCAATATCTTTGTGCTCAGTTGTAGGTAAACTGCTTGAGCGTGTTGTTACAAGAAACATTGTTGATTATATGTATACCCACGGGCTTATATCTCCTCAACAACATGGTTTTATATCTGGCCGCTCATGTACAACTCTCTTGGCAAAAATTTACCACCACTGGGCTCAAATCCTTGATGAACGATCCCCACCTGATGTTGATGTCATCTTTCTGGACTGGAGCAAGGCTTTTGATAAAGTTAGTCACCCAATTCTTCTGTCTAAACTTCACCAATTTGGCATCTGCAGGCCACTTTGGCATTGGATTTCATCCTTTCTTTTAGACCGGTTTCAGTGCGTGCATTTTCGTTGTGCCTCTTCAGGGTGGGTTGCTGTTAAATCTGGGGTCCCTCAGGGTTCTGTGCTCGGTCCTCTTTCTTCTTAGATCTGCCAAATTACGTTCAATCTCCTCTGCCAAATTACGTTCAATCTTCCTCACCCTTCTATACATGCCCCTTCGTTCAGTCATTGATGTCAACATCATTCAAAATGATCTCAATAATATTGTCCAATGGTGTCAATCCAACAAAATGTCGCTCAACCCTGACAAGTGTAAAGTCATGAGGTTATCCAGAAGAAATTGTGCTGGGCGCTTGGATCGCACTTATAAAATTCTCAATTCACCTCTGGGTGTTGTTCACAGTCACAAGTACTTAGGGCTCATCATCACGTCTAATTTAAAATGGGGTGATCATATAAAAAAATGTCACTCTCGCGCCTCTAGGCTCCTTGGTTTTATTAGGCGGCTGGTCCGCTGCAATGATCCAAACATTCTTGTCAGACTTTATACTACACTGTGTCGTCCAATTCTTGAATATGGCGTTCCTTCTTGGTTACCATATCAAACTGGTCACATTAATTCTTTGGAAAAAAATCAAAAACGGCTGGCCCGTAGTTGCATTCCAGCACCCATTCTTATATCACTGAGAGAGCGATTTACATACCTGACTATCGCCTTTGTGAGCAAATGTCTGCATGGCACGTATGACATTGATCCTTTTCAATTATCTCTGTCAACTCTCACCATGCAGATACGCTTAAGTTTTCTCATACTTTTGCCCGTACTGGTACGTTTAAATTACGTTTTTTTTAATCTTTCCTGCTTTCTTTGATCAACTCCCTGCCGATATTCGTAATCAACCTCCCCAGGTTTTTATCTTTGGCTAAAGTGTACTTTAAAAATCTTAGTTGGCTTCAATTATTTTTTGGGTAATTTTTGTTTTTATTTTTTATGTGTGTACATTTGTGTGCGTATTAGTCAGTTGTTCTCTCAGTTTGAGTCAGCTCTGTGTGTACGTGGGAATATGTGGTTGATATTTCTTTGTGTGTAACGTGTGTTTCGAGTGTGAGTGGATGGGTTGGTGGATGTAGTTTGAGTTATAAGGGGTGTGAGTAGATGGTGATATTTTTGTGTGTGGCCTACTGCCTAGAATCAAAGTTGCATTGGCCCAGTACATCTCTTCCCTCTACATGTCTAACCCTTGTTGCTGTTTTGAGTGCACTTATAGGTTGGCCACTTTGAAAGTGATTTTTATTAATCACTGTTTGGTCCTCCCTGCCATGGTGCACTCTGTCCTATTTTGTTTTGGTTATTGTAATTGTGGGAAGAGATGCATTGTGACCGTCCTTATATGATCAGATGGTTTGTTTTTGTTTTTTTTTTTTTTTGTTTTTAAAATTTGATAGTGCAATACTTTTTATGAGTGTTATATATACAAGTGTTATGACCATTCTCCTTCGTGTGGATGTTTTAGATTTGATCGTGCAATTCAGTACTTGTAATAATTTTTGTTTATGTATGTTTTAATCTTGCAAATAAAATAAAATGAAATGAAATCATTAGTGTCAGCTGGCCACCACGCACCTGCAGCTTATAAATCCTGAAGAGGAGATTGTTGCAGTATCCGACAGATGCAGATTATTATTACTTATTACATTTATAATAGTAATAATAAATGTCACTTATAAAGCGCTACAACAGAGTATCTAAGCGCTGTAAATAATCATACAAACACATCAAAAATACAGTTTCTTAATCTCTCTTAAGTGGCTAAGGGGGTTCCATAGTACCCAAGATTTATCACTCGTGATAATCATTTTCGAACTCTATTTTTTTTTGTAATTGTGTAACTTATTAATGCTCTTCTTTCCGTAAAAAAAAATTACTAAAATTTCTCCCCCGTTAATGAGATAATTAGCTTGGGCCCCTCGGAACCCCGCCACCTTAGGCACCAACGGGAGTGTGATTTTAAAAATAAAAAAATTATGTTTTTTGATTAATAGTGTTTCTGGGGAAAATTTTTATTTTTTCAAATTTTGAAAAAAAATGTTTGGGGTTACAGATTCCTCAGAACATGATGATTGTATTAATTTTCTATTTTTGTGCTTGAAATTTTATATTCACAGGTGTAAATTTCAACAAACAAACCCCAATTTTGCTGCATTTTTGAATTTAGTCAAGATTAAGAAGAATAGTGAGTATAGAATTGCTGCGACAAAAAATGGACCCTTTATTTTGAAGCCTCTTGATTCTCATTTCAGTCATCAATTTTTCTTTGAGATAACATTTACCATGGATAATAATGTTGTGTATGTGATTTTCAGTTGAATGGATGGTTGTAGAGATGTGTGTGAGTTTTTGTTTGTCCCTGTCCTCTTGTCCTCTGTCTAGTGTTTGTTCTGTTGTTGCTTGTTTGTCTACCTGTTTTTTGTTCAGTTTGGAAAAACCTGTACTTAGCTATAATTGGGTTCATTCTTGACTCCCAACCTCAACATTTGCTTGCTTACCGGTACCAGGTACTATGTCGTGTTTCGGTTTTGATGAATGCCCCATTAATTACTCTTTGCCCGGTCATAATTGAGATTTGCCTTCATCACCAGTCACTCTCTGATTCCAAAATATTACCTTGTACCAAGTATATTGTTGCTCTTGTAAATTTATGAATAATTAAGAACACTCCGTCGTATTTATTACCTGTATGTTACCATACATCGCTTTTGTGGGTTGGGTTTGTGTGGACCATAACTGTATTTTTTCTCTCTCCTCTGCAAACCAGGTATAAAAATTAAAAAAAAATGATCAAACCCTGTTGCCAGAAACTTTTTCTGCTTATGGATATATGTCATATGCATTAACAAATTAATATATAATCATCTAAAAAAATAGTACCTTTTATGTGCTTACAAGACGCATTTATCATCGAGCCTACTTGGCGGTATCTGCTTGTACAAACCTATGCAAATAATGTCGTATTTACTCCCCCACAAAAACTACAACAATGTACAAAATGTTAATGTTTGTGCCAAATATATGTAAATTGTCCTTCTAGAGCAAAGTGTCCTGCAAAAACATTAAAATGATTTGCAAAGTGTATGCTGTGGAAGCAGGGTCGTGGAAACATCATGTTACAATTTGACCAATTTTGACGCATTTGCCTCTAATTTCCAGACGATAAACCGGAACTCATTTAAATCGCACATCTAACCCTGTCTTATGACCCTTCAAAGGTGGAATAAGTTTCATTTAAAATTCCCTTGGAAAAGTGGTTTCCTGGGGGGAGGGGGTTCCATTGAGCCCCCCTGCACCAACGTGAGTGAACACCTTAGGCACTTCAGTGTTAATCTATAAATTAAATAAATACAATATAAACTAAAAATAAACCTAATGATTTTAACATTTCAATTATTAAAAAGGAAAGAAGACGTTCAGCATATGACAAATTTGCCACCCAAACTAACTCAATCTGATAAAAAAACCCGTATGTATAAGTGGAAACAGTTGGTGCATTTCTAACATCCACCGGGAGGCTGTTCCACATATACGGGGAGCTGCAATGTCTAACCTACTACATTAACCTATATGTAGTAGGTTAAGGGGAAATTGGCTATTGCTATGCACTAATCAAAGGGATCAGCAGCGATTTGCTAATCCGAAACATCGAAAAAAATAATCAAAATTCATATTTTTATATTTTCGTTACTGGCATGGCATGAATATGCGAACATAACCTGCAAGTGGTTGGCTTGAAATCCGTGTATTAAAGACAAAGCAGTACTCTTTATCTGATTCTATAATTTCTATACGTGCGTATCAAAATTCCGACCTGAGATAAAAAAAAGCCTTTCCCGGTGAATATCACAGATTTTCAGCGTGATATTGTGCACCATGATCAATACAGTTTAACCTCAAACACAAACATTATTGATCTTTGTTTTTTTCTGTACTGGTGTAAACCACAGTCAGCTGTTTGTGTAGATTTTGAGACACCATCGCTGTATGGGAGACGGTATGACACATTTCCTCAAATACTTCATTTTTTTCACTCTTTGGTCGTTTGTTTCTACATTAAAGAAGTTATATGGAATTGTACACACTTATCCTAACACTTCAGCGCATTGGGACTTTGTGTGTAATGCGCTATATAAGAATTGTTGTATTATTATTATTATCCCTGATTTATAAGTTAAAATGCATTTCCAAATTTTCTTTTTGTTTCTCTATCATTATCGCTGCTAATCCCTTTAAGACGTTAGGGTGAAATTTCGTTTCCCTCTAACGTTTTCCTTTTGTATTGCGGTTTATTCCGTTTTGGATAACAAAGGATATGAATATTAATTTATGCAAATTAAGGGTAATCCACTAGAATAACAAAGGATATGAATATTAATTTAAAAAATAATAAAAGCTCATTATAACCTAATGAATAATTAAATTTTCTCTTTAAGTGTCATTTTAGAGTTATTATTATTATCATTATCATTATTATTTATTACTATTATTATTAGTAGTATTAAAGTTTTCGTTAATCAGAAGGCTCACTATTCAAGAAAAATAATTCTGTTGATGGTCCTTCTGATTAAAGTTTTTTAGTCTTCTTAATATCGAGTCATTTTAAAGAAAAAAAACATGCCATTATTTAGAATTCTGAACAGCCAACCTTCTGGGTAACGGGTTTTGTGAACAGTGGGTGAGTTGCCCAAGTGTGGGAAAAGTTGGTCATCAAATGTGATCTTGCAATATATTTCCAAATGTAGAAAGAACAGGATACAAGATTCTGAAATCATAATAATGAAGTGAGTCCAAAGTGTATAGGGTTAACATATCTTTACCTTACAGACAGACGACGAGATTACACTAGTGTGTCTTTCGTTTGTTAAAATATAGACACACAAGACTGAACATTAGAGACAAGTAACGACGGAATAAAGTGCATAATAAACATGATAAAATGAAGTCACACAAGTATACTGTAGTTATCACAGACAGACACGCAGACAGGAAGACAAACAGACAAACACACATCAAAGTAATCCCAATGGGTCGTTCTGCAAGAAGAAACGTGTATAAAGATAAAAAGTTGTCTTTTTCAAACCCTCTTGGCGTCAATTTTGTTGCGCATATCTATCGAGTGCAAAATTGTTAATCAGACTTTAGATAAATGTCTGAAGTTCCCGCCTATAAAATTCACGCTATACCGATGAGCCTTCATATCAATATTACACATCTGCCATGCAAAGCTTTATTAGCTATTGAGAATCCTACACGCGGAAAGGAAGAATAATAAAACGAATCTGATAATAATTATTGTTAGAGTATTTTGAGCTCTCTGCACAATGCAAAGCAATGCACTTTGTTATCCGTCGAAAACCCTTCATATGTATAGGAAATTTTCCCATTGTGTTTCAGATTTATTTCATACGGTGCATCCAACTGCAATATAGACAGAGGTTCCTAAAAAAGGCAACAGAAAATAATTTTGTTCGAACACGCTGCATAATGAGTTAAATGAAACGCGTGATTATAATATTGAAGTGTCAGTGTGAAAGATTATACAAGTGCTATCAGCCTCGGTAGTTTATTATAAAGTTTCAAAGTTTCTATATACAGCGAATTGCTATGCTTCCTGATCAACTTACTCAAAGACAAAAAAAAAAGCATTTGCCTTAAAAAAACTGATGATTCATCTATATATCTTAACATCATTAGCCACTGTTGATCAATTGTAAGGTGGCTTGGATCTTTTAAATAGGTTAAAAACTGATGGTATGTGGATTTGGTGGTATGAATGACCGTAGAGATGAAATTGGCGACATTAAATGGAAGATTGATTGCACAAAAGCCAAAGCATTAGGTTTTTTCACATAAAATAGCAGCTGGCAATATTAGTGATAATTGGAACCCACGAATAATAAAATTCGTAAGATAAAAAAAAAAAAAAAAAAAAAATTACAAAATCGCTTATTTTGTGATAAATACGCATTTTTTAGCATTCTCGTTCGCAGGTATAGTTTCCTAGACAATTACCAACGTAACTGTGCAAAAATATCAAATTTTGAAAATTGGGGGCGCTCTTCAAAAAATGTGCCAATATTGCTTTAACCATCATCTTAAGAAGAGAATGATGATTCATCTATATATCTTAACATCATTAGCCACTGTTGATCAATTGTAAGGTGGCTTGGATCTTTTAAATAGGTTAAAAACTGATGGTATGTGGATTTGGTGGTATGAATGACCGTAGAGATGAAATTGGCGACATTAAATGGAAGATTGATTGCACAAAAGCCAAAGCATTAGGTTTTTTCACATAAAATAGCAGCTGGCAATATTAGTGATAATTGGAACCCACGAATAATAAAATTCGTAAGATTGAACTTTGGAGTCAGAGAGATATCACATATAATGGTAAAATTGTAATCATAAAATTGCTGCTTATTTCCAAAATTTTATTTCCTCTCATGCTTTTTGATGCACCAAGAACGTGATTGCCCAAATTGAAACCTTTTTATTTATTTTTTTTATAAAAATCTTAATATGGTTCATGCCCCCTAGCCTAATTAACTCTTTCGGAGTAAATTGGATTGACCGTGGCTCTGTTACTGTGAAAGATCTTTACCAGGACAAAGGCACTTTTTAACAGAAAATCAAATGAAGTAGAAATTTATCAGAAAACATGTTTTTATCATCATTGAATATTACAGGCTTGTTCAAGCCTTAACTCGCCTACATTATCTCTCAACTAGAGAAATTATACTATCGACTAATGATCTGTTAAAGATGTAAGAAAGGAATTGGTATCAAGAATAATCATCAACCCAATCTCACACAATTTCTGGAATAGAAAATTTTCAAACATATCCCTTGATTGACCAGCAATATGGCAAAACTTAAATGTTTTTCGCCATGATATACATGTGTTTACCACCAATTCTCCATAATTGTTATTTATTAAGGGGAATGAATAACGTACTTTCTGGCGGGGCGAAAGGATGAATATAGTGAGATTTTCTTTTGATTTGTGATCAAGTCATTAATATTTGGAAAGATGTTGGAAACTAGCTGGGCTTTAAATTTGGTTGTTTTATAATTTAAAAGCAATTGATATTTGTTGGTTACGATTTAGAAATTTACCCATTCGATATTCGATAATGTAAGTAATTGCAGTTGTATATTTGTAGTACTAAGTAGGTAATCATTCCAAATTGATTTACCTATCATACCGATGTGTAGTTTTTAGATATAGATTGAATTCTTATTCTTATTTGTGATTGTACTTTTTTGTTCCTTGTTTTACGATGATGTTTGTTATTTTAAAATCACCCTAATTGGATTCCAGCAAAAGTTACCTTTTATCCGGGGTTAGGAGTTTGCCGATTAGGGGTGGGTTGGTAATTTCTATTCACCTGATCTTGAAGAGAAAGAAGTTGACCAGATATTTAAAACTCTAAAGCTAGCACCTTTACCGTGATTATGGTATAACCGAGTAGGGTAATCCAATTCACTGATTTTGAAGAAAAAGTTGAACAGGTATGAAAGGTAGCACCTTTCCCGGGGTTAGGGTATGACGATTAGGGTAATCCCATTCATGTTATGAAGAAGTGTTGCACCAGGTATTTATCCTGTTGAAGCTATCACCTTACCGGGGGTTATGGTATACGATTAGGTAATCCAATTCACGATAATTGAAGAAGGTTGTCTACCGGGGTTAGGGTCTATACCGATTAGAGTAATCCAATTCACGATACTGAAGTTGACCAGATATTTAAAACTGTAAAGGTAGTACCTTTTACAGTTTTAAATATGCTGATTAGGGTAATCCGTTTCACTGTTATTGAAGAAGTTTGACCAGCGCCTCATTTAAACCCGTGAAGGTAGCACCTTTTACAAGGGTTAGGATGTGCGATTAGGTAATCTCAAGTCAATGATATGAAGAATTGACATTAACTCTCTTCCGGCGGATGATTAATTTTGGCCATTTTTTTATTGTTTTTTTTGGTTAAAAACATTTCAAAATTTTAATTTCCATGGTCAGATCCAAAGTCAGCCTATATGCATTGAAATAGAGTCCAAAGAAGCCCTGGTCTGTGTTTTGGTTATTTTTTTAATGGTTACGCAAATGACTGCAAAATTCACACAAAATGTCTCAAATGTCACTGACTTATGTATTATAAAATTTCACAATTGCCCCAGCACGGAGAGAGTTCAAAACTGTTGAAGGTAGCACCTTTACGGGGCTAGGGTATACCGATTAGGGTAACCATTTCACGTTATGAGAAGTTGACAAGGTATTTAATCCGGTGAGCTATCACCTTTCCGGGGTTGGGTGTAGGGTATGACGATTCGGGTAATCCAATTCATGATATTGAAGAAGTTGTCTACCGGGGTTAGGGGTGATTATTATAACGATAGAGTAATCCAATCACTGATACTGAGTTGCACCAGAATTATTTAAAAAAAATGAAGTGTTTTATTGCTTGTTTGTTTGAATTCGTTTTTTTTATATATTGTAATTTTTGGAGAAGTGACCAGGGTATTTAAACCTGTGATTATGAAGGTAGACCTTTACAGGGTTAGGAACTCTGTGTCCCGATTAGGGGAATTCATTCACTGATATTGAAGGAAAGAGAAAAGAAGGAAAATTGAAAATAACTCTCTTCCTGCGGATGATTAATTTTGGCCATGTTTTTATGGTTTTTTGAGTTAAAACATTTCAAATTGACTTCCATGGCATCTCCAAGTCAGCCTATAATGCATTGAAATAGATCCAAAGAAGCCCTGGTCTTGGTTTTGGTTTATGTTTGGTAAGTTACGCAAAGGCCTGCAAAATATTCAACAAATCGTCTCCACATAATGTCACGACTTAGTATGATAACAATTCACAATTGACCAGCACGGAGAGAGTGAAAACTGTGAAGGTAGCACCTTACCGGGGTTAGGGTATACCGATAGGGGGTAATCCAATTCAAACTGATATGAAAAGAAGTTGACAAGATTTTAAACTGTGAAGGTAGCACTTTTACCGGGGTTAGATTATGCCGATTAAGGTAATCCAATTCACTGTATTGATGAATCGTTGACCCAGGGGTTCGTCCCGCGAAACTCAGTCGAACTTCTACGTGTACTATGTCATGCCTGAGTGGATAAAGTTATTTCCAAAGCATGTTTAACTGGTATGAAAAGGTCTCTTATGGTAGGACATACGCATGAGTTAGTAGTATACACGTAGGGTACGCATGAGGCTCGCGAACGGACCCAGGATTTATACTGCTGGGAGATAAAAAACCACCTGTACCGGGTTGGGCGACTTAGGGTATGCCGATTAGGGTAATCCAATTCACCTGATATTGAAGAGGTTGACCAGGTATACTGTGACATTTGAAAATAATGAGGGAATCAGATAATGAGGTGTTTAAAGAGATACTGGCACATTGAAAAATAGCGCGGCCCTCACGATTGCTTCAAAATTCGATATTTTTTCATGGTGTAAGGCTTTTTTATATAACAAAAAGACTTCACCCGAAATGATTAAGACCAAATCAGCTTCTTTATTGGTAAACAGAAACGATTTATAATTGAACGTCGACGCGCGAGGTTAAATTTAATTCGGCAGACAACGAAAATGGCCTTTAACACAAGTACACGCACGCCGTTTGCAGTTTCCAACGCTATGCAAACTGTTGACGGTCTACAACCTTTGTGGTTTATAATCAGTGAGTACGATTCAAAAATATTCTGTATATACACATTGTTGATTAAAGTTATGGAAAACTTAAAAGTTGGCCTACAAATTACATGGATGTCTTATCCTCATATCAATGTCCCGGGAACCTTTAAGTTTGGTATTTTTTGTCGCTTGCCTTAGCAAGCAAAAAACATAGCGCTACTTTTGTCATGTGTTGTCTGTGATGACGGTTGTCTGTTGAGGCTCCTGTTGTCTGTTGTTGATGATGTTGTCTGTTGTGAAAAGGGTTCTAACATTTGCCTCAAGCTCGATACTTCGATGGATTGTTCTAGCAAAATACATAATTCCTTAAATCAGTTGAGCAGCGCAAGGGGGTGAAGCTCATACAAAACCAGTCGTCCGTGCTGGGCGCTGGACATTTTGAATATTGAACGGAATACTTAGTAGTTTGGGTGGTTGTATAAACACATAATGTCAATTCGATACAAACAATCGGCAAAAAATCAGTTGTTGGATGTTGGGTGCTATTGGGTGGTTTAATTTTGTCCTTACCCATGGCCACACAACGAATGAAATGACACGTCAGTCGTCTTGATTTAATAAACCGCCTCAATGAATACATCTTTTCACCTAAGCGCGCATTGCATTATGAGAAAAAAGAGTATCTGAGCCAATGATCCAGGTGCACTATATTACACTGGCCACCTCTATAAACAACATCAAATTTGTATCACTCCCCAAACCAAATTAACGATTAGTGTATATGCAAAGCGGCACCCACAGCATATGGAAGAAGCGGAGGCAAGCCCCATGCTTCTATGTTGGTTACTTCTATGTTTTTTGTGGTCGGCAAAACATGCGAGACGATGAATTTCTAAAGATTAGGTAACGTTTTGCCTCTCTCTATTAGAACTCTTTGGAGCAGCGTTTACCTAGACTCATTGACCTTCACGGTGCTACAATCCAATTCACCTGAAAAACATTTGCCATGTCAATTATTGCTACCATTTGGGAAAAATAAGGATGTTTGGCAGTGCCTTTGGGTAATTGCTTGATAAACGACACTTTAAAGCGGCACTGGCACATTTTCGGAAATATGAAATTTCTTCAATTGGCTCGTAAATGATAGGCTAGGTCATTGGAGAATAGAGATATATTTCACATAAAAAACATACCCAAAAGAGATCCGGGACATTAATAAGAGACTAAAGAAATCCAGGGACTTTGTAGGCTATCTTTCAAGTGGACCGTAATTTGAATCAACCAAAATGGTCTTTTAACATGAATATCATATACTCAAACTATATTGATATTAAAACGCACAAAGGTCACAGGCACTGGTCAAACAAGTGCATGCCGTGAGATCAACTCTTGCGTGTGTTTTTCTTGTGGTACACGCCTTTTCTGCGTCGTCTGCTGATTATAAAATCGTTCTGTTACCCATAAGCGCGGATTTGGGCTTAATAATTTCGTGAGGGCTGATGTATATAAACGCTTTATAATATGCCAAAAATATAAATCTTGCAAAAATCTGAGGGCGCAATATTTTCCAAATGTGCCAGAGTCTATTTAAAGGTTCCATGGTAGTAGAAAACTACATCTTACATAAAACAGGCCCGACGCCGGGGGGGGGGGGGCGGGCGCATCCCCCAAATTCCACAAAAGGGAAAAAGGTCCAAAATTTAGAGAAAATATGACGAAAAAGTTCCACTTTCGTTGATGATATGTTCAAAACGTCCAAAGAAGGACATTTTATTAGGGGCTTAGGTCCATTTTTCCAAAAAAAGTCCACTTTTTCGAAGACCGCACCCCCCCTAAAAAAATCCTGCGTACGGCCCTTCCGTTTTTTCGTGAGAAATTCTATTTTTTTAATTTCCGAGGGCAAAAATTTTGTTTTTAAAACCAACAGTAAAAATAACCAAAAACCAAAACCAAACCCCCCAACAAAACACAAAAAACCAAAATAACCCATAGTTCCAATTAGCACAAAATGGAAGATTTGGTAAATACAATCCACACTGAAAAATGGAATCACGATTAATCTTGGCAAGCCAGTAGTAGTAGCGAACTCAATGCTTTTCAAGCTCAATGGTGGTTTTACATCTGATATCGAATTTGGCAGATTGCAGTAATTATGAGATTGCCGCAACTTTCCCTTATTTATACAATAAGATTTACAACTCAAGAATGCCTTACCCACTATCTTTGCATTGGGAATAGTGCCGGGGGTGGCCGTAGGACCAAATAACAGGATGGCAAATAACAAATTCCGTAGTTCCCTAAAGGGATAAGCCAAAACCGGTTAAAATTATTGATAAATTATTAATATGAACATACACATGAGTTAAAATATTATCATCCACCAAGGACACAGCGTTTATTGGGTTGTCTTTTACATACATTGACATGGACTGCTGTGGGATCTTGGTATCATATATCATACACCAAAACCAGGGGTGTATTTTATAAATAAACTGGCTAA
This sequence comes from Ophioderma brevispina, assembly GCA_023653785.1. Taxonomy (NCBI): domain Eukaryota; kingdom Metazoa; phylum Echinodermata; class Ophiuroidea; order Amphilepidida; family Ophiodermatidae; genus Ophioderma; species Ophioderma brevispina. The sequence goes on from JAMKCH010057793.1 coordinate 84,337, forward strand.
TGGTGGTACCGAACTGTGACAAGGGAATGAGATTTACTAGCTCATAGCGATAACAGTCTGTTGCCAAATAAAACTTGCCACATTTTAGTAAAAATGCATACATGTCACATCAATTTATTTTTCATAATATCAGTCCCAATGATAGTTATAGACTGCAGCAAATCAGAAACTAAAGATAGTACCAATGGGCCCGGTATGCGGGGGGGGAGCTATTGTTATAGCCAGATGTTATCTACCTCCGCGATTCGGGTTCAGTAAACAAAATACCCGTTCTTTCACAATAAACAACCAGTTTACATTATGAATATAGGTCGTTGACTCAAAGTTTTCTTCTGAAAACGCGGGGTAATTGGAATACAAATGAAGTTAAGCAATAAGTTACGGATCTTAATTCTGCACAAAGTTGTAGGTCAAAGCGTGCCCAGCAACTTCTGGTTAATGCATGTGTTTGTTTTTTCCTTTTCACAAATAAATGATGAAAATCATGGACAAAGTTAATTGAACACGCACTATAGAAGCTCAATATTTATTTATTGCGAATGAGGATAAGGATTTTGCACGCCGTAACGTCATTAAAAAAAAACTTCGTCTAAATCGGAGAGGTGGTATATAACGCCATGAGTCTTTACAACCGCGAGACAATATAACAATGGTCCTGCATTCCCAGACGAAAGGAATCTGAAGTGGTTTTCTACACCAGCAACCGCAGCGGTAAACCTTGAATAGTCTTTAGCTCCATTGTTTGCTGAAGTCTAGTGTATCTATTGGTCGCTGATATTGGGGAAAATAAATTGAAGTAAAACATGATATCCTTTTCAAGAAAATGGATGCCAGGTTTTTTTTATTTGCCGAACCAGGGGGACGGTTAATGATTTTAAAATTTATTACAGGGTTTCGTGTTACTAGCGGTTCGATCAGTATTCAAAAAATCTAATAGTCGAAGCCAAGCATTTAAACATGCTTCATGTGAAAGATAATTGTCATAGTATTACTTGTGGGTTGAAAATTTGAAGAAAAAAATTATCTATTCGTCCATGGTTTTAAAATGCAAACAAATTTGCAAATTAATGAAATTTTAGCTGAAAATCCAAGATGGCGGCCGTGAAGCTATTGTTTTTCAGGTGCTCACAAAAATAGTCATCAGAAGAAAATTAAGTGGAAGACAAGCCATTGACATATTTTATATGAAAGATAATTGGATAAGGATTAATTTAAGACTCACAAAATTGAAGGAAAAATCGTCTTTGGTTTCAAAATCCAGAAAATATATAGAGCAGGAGTAAATCCGCACTGCTCTAAAAATCGAATTCGTTCAAGTCACACTCAATCCAAGGTTTGATGCCACAGAGAGTTAGTATGGACCCTCTACAGCATCACCAGGTAGTTAGCGGAGTCAAATTGTGGTATCACTTTTTTTGCTTGTTATATAAGACCACTACTTAGACCTTTATACTGCTCAAAATTAAGGGGTACGGGTAGCTTACAAGACAGTTTCTCCTCTCTGACATTATTAACACAGATGATTATGGTATAAATATGTCAGCTTATGTCAAATAAATTACTTTTAATGATGACATGGCGTGACCCTGTGTCGGAGGTCATGGTCTGCGGTGACATATTTGCTCAGAATCCCACATCACCTGAAGGGATCGAAAAGCCATGAAAATGCGATGATATTTTTTGGCTGCAATAGTTCTTGCATCATTCGTTTATTATTTTGTTATCTTCACTAATTCCGTATTTTTACATATTAACAAGGTTACTTAAGCAATGCTAAATAGGCTTATTTTTTAATAACTTTATACTATTTTCTCTAAATTCAGCTATGGGAAATGGGAATTGATTTGAAAAACAATTGGTCCCAAAGCGACCGAAAAAGGTATACAAAAACACAATGAAAACAATTGAATTACCACATTCAATCTGTTCATCGAAACAACAAACATAAGCAATCCGTACGCAGGATTCATTTTGGGGGAGGTGCGGGACTTCGAAAAAAATTGACCTTTTTTCGAAAAAGTGGACCTATCCCCCAGATGGTCCTTTTTTTGGACTTTTTGAAAATTTTATCACCAAAGATTGGACTTTCGGGTTCAAAATTTCTCTAAATTTTTGACCTTTTTATCAAAAATTCCAGCAAAAAGTGGACCTTTTGCCCCTTTTGTGGAATGTGCAGGGGTGCGACGACACCCCCGCGTACGGGCCTGAATGATAATGATAATAATAATAATAGAGGAGGAGGTATTAGTATTTAACGACACACCAACACTATTGAGCTATTCCAGAAATTATCCACACTCCCCCCAAAGATGACAATTTCAAAATTCGAAATGACTATGGGAATTCCCAAGCTGTTTTTACAAAATAATGTGGGAATTCCCAAGCTGTTTGGACAAATCAGTGTGGGAATTCCCACAGCATTTTTTCGACAAGTCATCTTTGGGTGTTTCTGACAAAGGGGAACAAAAGGTAAAAAATTATACGGGATTTCCTAAACACCCAAAGATGATTCCTTGAAATAGCCTGTTTTTTTATGGTAATTCCCCAACTACCAAGATGACATCCTGAAATGGGTCCGAACCTCTTATCGGAATTCGCAAAGGACCAACGAGACCACCGTGAAATGGCTGGCCCTATGGGAATTCCCAAAACCCCACGATTACAACCGTGAAATGGCTGACCCATATGTAATTTCCAAAACCCACAGATGACATCAGCGAAATGGCTGGCCTTTTATGGGAATTCACAACAAAACCCAAAGATGACATCTGTTTAAATGCTGTCTCTCCGTGGTAATTCCCAAACCGCAAGATGAACAACCGGGAAATTGCTGGCCTATGGGAATTCCCAATCCCAAGCTGACAAGACAAACCGTGAAATGGCTGGCCTCTCATGGGATTCCCAAACATTACACCCATAATCTGTGGCAATGACAGGCCCTATGGCAAATCCCAAATGACAAATATGAATTTAATGTCATGACTGGTCCAACGCGATATGCCACCCAAAAAGGGGGGGGGGGGGGTTCGCATATTGTTTGGGTCGGAAATGTGTGACTGAGACTCGAAACCCGTAACTTATTTCTTCTAAGGGGTCATTTGTAGGAAAATGGGTATACCCATTCCTAAGGATTTGCTTCACATACATACCATTTTTTTTCAAAGTTTTCCGTTAAAACCATTTTGAGGCAGTTTGGAGAACGTGGAACCATTAAAGATTTCACCAAAAAGGAAAAAGGGACCCGCTTGAGCGGCACAACCCCGATATTTTAGTATGTCAAGTACTTCCCCTCCCACCCCCCCCCCCCACGATAGAAAAACATTGATATGCTTTTGAAACTTGGGGAAATGTGCTGCCGCGCCGATGCAAGGGAATTTTGAAACTGTAGAGTTTTGAATGCCTATTTCCAGGGTCCAATTTTCTTTAATAAAATCTTATTTTTTAAAGGGGTCTTCGCATTATTCCGAAGGGGCCATTATTCCGAGGGATTATTCCCAAATTTAATAAGGGTCATAAATTCCGAGGATCATTATCCGAAAAAAAAACAAAGGTGTCCATTATTGTCGAAAATGAATAAAGGGTTACTACTCCGAAAATAACACAAGGGTCGTTTTTCCGAAGAAATCATTATTCCGAAAATTTATGACGGTCTATATTCGAAGAGCCATTACGCCGAATATAAAAATAGTCCATTACTTACTATTACTTTACTACTCCGAAAATACATAAGGGCCATTACTTCAAAAATCATAGTGTCCATTACCCGAAGATCCATAAGGGTCTTATACTACAAAAAACTTCCGAAAATAACATACGGGTCATTACGCCTAAAATAACATAAGGGTCATTATCCGAAACATACCATAAGGGTCCATTACTCTGATATAACAAAGGGTCATTACTTACTCCTAATATGACATAATGGTCATTACTCTTCCGAAAATAACTAATGCAAGGGTCTTACTCCGAATATACATACGGGTCATTACTCCGACAATAATATAAGGGTCATACTCCTGAAATACATAAAGGTCATTATACTAGCTACTTCGCGAATGAAGTCATGATGTCATTACTCTGAAGATCACATAAGGTGCATTACTCCGAAAATAATATAGGGTCATTACTCCGAAAATACCATAATGGTCTTCCTCCGATAGACATAAGGGTGCATTACTCTGATATTCACTTTTTCCCGAAGGGTCATTATTCCGAAAAAAAAAACCATTTTTTGTTTTTTTTTTTTTTTTTGTGGGGGGGTCGTTTTTTTTGTATGTGAGTGTTGTTGTTTTTTTAGGTTTTGTTTTTTTTTGTTTCTGTTTGTGTGGGTTTTGGGTTCATTTTTTTGTGTGGTCCACCCCTTTTTTTTTCTTGTTCTTTGTTTTTTTGTTTTTTTGTACCTCTGTGTTTTTTTTTTCCCCCCCCCCCCCCCCCCCCCCCCCACCCCCCCCCTTTTTTTTATTTTGTTATTTTTTTCTTTTTTCGTTTTTTCTTCTTTTTTTTTTGTTTTTTCTTTTTTGTTTTTTTTTTTGTTTTTTTTTTTTTGTTTTTCATTATTTTCGAAGGGTCATGGTTCCGAAAATACTATGACGGTCATACTCTGAATATTACATAATGTCATTACTACAAACTAATATAAAGTCATTACTTCCGAAAATACCATAAGGGTCATTACTCCGAATATAAATTAAGGGTCATTACTCCGAATATACATTTTTTCCGAAGGGTCATTATTCGAAAAAAGCAGAGGTAATTTTTTTTCCGAAGGTCTTACTCCTGAGACCCATGAGGTCATTACCCTGCATATAACATATGGGTCATTACTCCGAATAGAACATAAGGGTCATAACTCCGAAAATAACATAATGGCGTTTACTACTACTCCAATATACATAAGGTCTTTTCCGAAATAACATCAGGTCAATTACGGGCGGGCCAAATTACGCCGAAAATAATAACAGGGTCATTGCCGAAAATACCAATAAAGGGTCATTACTCCGAATATGCATAAGGGTCATTAACTCGAAATATATAAGGGTCATTATTCCGAATATAACATAAGGGTCATTACTCCGAAAATCATAAGGTCTTACTTATCCGAATATAACATAAGGGTCATTACTCTGAATATAACATTTTTCCGAAGGTCTTATTCCGAAAATACCATAAGTTCCTTACTCCGAATATAACATACGGGTCATTCCTCCGAATATAACATAAGGGTCATTACTCCGAAAATAGCTAAGGGTTCATTACTCCGATATAACCTAATGGTCATTTTCCGAAAATATATAATGTTCATGACACTCCGAATCTAACATAAGGGTCATTATCCGAAATAATATCAGCGTCATACTCACGAAATATCATAAGTTGCATTTTTACGCCGAATGTACATTAGGTTGCATTACTCTGAATATTACATTAAGGGTCATTCTGTACACTTACTCCGAAGTATAAAATAAGTGTCATTACTCCGAATTTAACATACGGGTCATTACTCCGAATATAACATAAGGGTCATTACTACTCCGAAAATACATAATGTGTCATTAGTCCGAATATAACATAAGGGTAATTTTCCGAAAATAACATAATGGTTATTACTCCGAAAATAACATAAGGGTCATTACTCGGAAAATAACATAAGGGCCATTACTCCGAATATAACTAAGGGTCATTACTCCTAAATACCATAAGGGTCATTACTACTCCGAATATAACAGGGTCATTACTTCCGAAAATACATAAGGGTCATTACTCCGAATAAGCATAAGGTTCATTACTCCGAATAAATAAGGGCCATTACTCCGAAAATAACATAATGGTCATTACTCTGACTATAACATTTTTCCGAAGGGTCCTTATTCCGAAAAAAAAGTTGAGGGTCATTATTTTCGCGGGTCTAGTTCCGAAAATCACTATGACGGTCATTTTCCGAAAGGTCATACTTCCGAAATACATAAGGGTCATTACTTCGAATATACATACGGGTCATTACTCCGAATATAACTAAGGGTCATTATCCGAAAATAACATAAGGGTCATTACTACGAATATAACATAAGGGTCTTTTTTCCGAAAATACATAAGGTTCATTACTCCGAATATAACATAACGGTCATTACTCCGAAAATAATATAGGGTCATTACTCAAAATACCAGAGGAAGTGTCATTACTCCGAATTTAACATAAGGGTCATAGGTCCGAAGTGTCATTAGTCCGAATATAACATAAGGGTCATTACTTCGAAAATACATAAGGGTCATTACTATCCGAATATAACATACGGGTCATTACTCCGAATATAACATAAGGGTCATTACTTACTCCGAACATAACATAAGGGTCCTTACTCCGAATATACTAACGGTCATTTTCCGAAAATACATAGGTTCATTACTCCATATACATCACGGTCATTACTCCGAAAATAATATAAGGTCATTACTCCAAATACCATACGTGTCATTATTACTCTGAATATAACATAGGGTCATTACTCTGTAATTATACCAAGGGTCCATCTATTCGCGAAAATAACATAAGGGTCATTACTCCGAATATAACTACGGGTCATTACTCCGAATTATAACATAATGGTCATTACTCCGAAATTAGCAATAAGGGTCATTACTCCAGAAAATAACATAATGGTCATTTTCCGAAATACTAAGGTCATTACTCAAAAATACCATAGGGTCTTACTCCGAATATAACAATAAGAGTCATTACTCCGATTATAACATAAGGGTGATTACTCCGAAAACATAAGGGTCATTACCTGAATATAACATAAGGGTCTTTACTCAGAATATAACATAAGGGTCATTACTCCAAAAGAATATAACATATGGGTCATTACTCCGAATAATAACATACTGTTCATTACTCCGAAAATAACATAAGGGTCATTACAACGAAAATAACATAAGGGTCTTACTCCAGATTAACATAGGGTCATACTCCGAAAATAACATAGGGTCATTACTCCGAAAATACCATAAGGGCATTACTCCGATTAATAACATAAGAAGTCTTACCCCGAATATAACATAAGGGTTATTACTCCAAATAACATAAGGTCATTACTCTGAATATAACATAGGGTCATTTCCGAAAATAGCATAAGGGTCATTATACTCTCCGCATATAACATAAGGGTCATTACGCCGAAAATAATATAAGGTCATTACTACTGCCTAAATTCCATAAGGGTCATTACTCGATATAACACATGGTCCATTACTCTGAATAAACATAAGGTTCATACCCGAAAAATAACATACGGGTAATTATTTTCTCCGAAAATAACATAAGGGTCATTACTCAAAATACATAAGGTCATTATACTCCGAATATAACATACGGGTCATTACTCCGAGTATAACATAAGGGTTATTACTCCGAAAATAACATAAGGGTCATTACTCTGAATATAAACATAAGGGGTCACTATTCCGAAAAAACATAAGGGTCATTATACCGAATTTAACATTAGGTCTTACTCCTGAATATTTACATAAAGGGTCATTATTCCCGAAATAACATAAGGGTCATACTCCGAATATACATACGGGTCATTACTCCGAATTAACCTAAGGGTCATTACTCCGAAAATAACATAAGGGTCTTACTCCGATATAACATAAGGGTCATTTTTCCGAAAATCACATAAGGTCATTCCCTCCGAAATCCATAGGGTCATTATCACTTTTCCGAATGATAAACTAGAGTCATTTACTCCCTGAATATAACATAAGGGTTATAACTACTACTCCGAAAATAACATAAGGGTCATTACTCTGACTATAACATAAGGGTCATTTTTCCGAAAATAGCATAAGTGTCATTACTCCGAATATAACCTAAGGGTCATTACTCCGAACATAACATAAGATTCATTACGCCGAATATTAACATAAGGGTTTCTTCATCGAAAATACATAAGGGTCATTACTCTGAATATACATAACGGGTCATTTTTCCGAAATAGCATAATGGTCATTCCTCCGCATATAACTAAGGGTCATTACGCCAAAATAATATAAGGGTCATTACTCCGAAAATACCATAAGGGGTCTTACTCCGATTAACAACGAGGGTCTTAATTACTCCGAATATCACATAAGGGTCATTACACCGAAAATACATAAGGGTCATTATTCTGGGAAAAAGACGAGAGTAACAAAACAACATTAAGGACGATCTGGTTTATGGATCTGGTTATAAGTTGTACAAAATAGAGGCGGAGTGCTTTAAAACCTAAAGCACAGAAATAAACATTCTGAAACGTGGTATTAAATAGAAGCGCTTGTTTGTTATGTGCACTACCCCCACAACCACCCACACATCCACACCCACACACCCCAAAACCCCCCCCCCCCCCACCCACACTCCTCACACCCTACGTTCCTGTAGTGATGGAATTTAATGCGCTGAGTTACCAATCCATGTGTGTTTTTCTATCTGTGGCGGTGTTTTTGTTGTGTTTTTTTTTTTCAATAAAAAAAAAACGCTACTATGGCGGCCGCCACTGGTCAATTCTAGTTATCATAGTTTGGGGATCAAATGGCTAAATTAAGGTCAAATTGTTAACCAAAATTGTAATCAATTAATTACGTCCTTTGTTCACTCAAAGGCTTTCATCAAGACTTTGTTACTTTCCATCCCAAATGTGTCATAAAAAGTGGATAGAAAGCTAATTGGCTTATTTAGTTTTGGGATTGAAATGGCCAAATACATTATAGTGCCCTCCGGTTGTCATATGTAGTGTTTTTGTTGGTCCTTTTCCATCACAGTAAAACGAGTGCTAGACATTAACTTTACAGATCTGAGTCAAAGTAAAATAAAAAGGACACAATTCATCAAAATAAACAAAAATGTGTGAAATAATGAAACTATCACTTTGTCGTACCCTGACATTATGTCTTCTTTTTGCACAGTAAGTTAAAAGAATTATGCGTTTACATCCCACGGGGATGGTAAATAGACTGCTGGCCATTAACACTTAAGTGACCAAGGGGGGGGGTCCTAGGGACCCCCAAAATTTGTTTTCGCGCTGGCCGCTTTACGCGTGCGATTTTTGCGCCGATTTTTTTTGTAATTGTCTGACTTTTAAATGCGCTTCTTTTCATACCAGAATAATTAAAATCGGCCAAGCCGTTAATGAGATAATTAGTGGGGGTCCCATGGAACCCCCTCCCCCCCCCCTTGGGCACTAACGGAAGTCATTTGAGAATATTTTTTAAAAATAAGAATAAGAAACCGAGAACCAAAGCAATTTTTTTTGCTGATATAAGTTCACACATACATGTAAGTAAACAATTATTAGTAACATTAAAAATAATTAACCGTTTATGTGCTGAAAACAAACAATTTCATCATGTACGTTGCCAAACCGTTACTGTGCAAACTCTACAGGAAAATGACGTGTATTTTGCAACACCCGTAAAAAATACAGGATTCCCTAAAACTGCTGGTTTTGTGTTAAATATAAAACATAGAGTTTTTTCATTGTAGACAAAATTGTGTCTACTTTTTATCTTTGTTTTTTGAATTTGCTCTTAGAAAAGAGCAACAGTTAAGATAACTATTATCCCTTGACTAGCCTCATCACATTTGCAATAGGCAGTTCTCCAAAAAAATAACACAGGCCGCGCTCTTAAAGGAACTGAACACGAAAAGTATTAGCAAATAGCTAGCCACATCACCTGATCACCACCAGATACACATACATAGCAATCCACATAGCGTTACATCAATTATAGTTCGTCACTTATATTTGATACAAATTCTGTTTGTTTTGAGAAATGTGTCAATATTTGATCTTATTTGGAATGTTGAGTGTAAAGTTAGTGAAATTTGTTGAATTTGTGATTGTAATTTTGTGTCCAATAATGTGTTTGATGAGCAGCGTATTAATTTCTTTCTGTTGCTGAGTGATTTTTTTTTCTTCCTGAGTCCGCCCTCAATTGGTAGCTATTGGTAGTAGCAATCAGTGCTGCAGACGATGGCTGTCAAGCCTCTTCGATATAGCAACACACCAAAACGAATCAAAATAATAAAGAAAGAAATCCCAAACCGATTTAGGCGCTTTGATGTGGGTGTATAATGGGTGTTCCCATGACCCACACACGTCCTCGTGCGTTATGACAACATAGAAAAAATCAGAATTTTTCGTTCAGATTTCGCTTTTCGCTTTTACGTGTTAAACCAATGGCGACGTCTAAAATTGGAATTTCTTGGCCGCCCTCCCCTGATGATTGATAATAGAGGAGCTGATGTTATTCACATCTCGGCAAACTCACTGAACTTGCCGGTTAAACATGAAGATTTTGATCTGTGTGAACTGAATAGTCACTAAAATGACTTGGCTAGTATTACACATCAGTCCAGTTGTGATTTGGAAAAAAAATCGCCCTGACACTGTAAGCTTATCAGTCAATTTGCGGCCAGATTAGAACTCACACCGGTGTAAAGTTGCAAAATTCAGCAACCTCACAGGCAAAATTTAGTATTTAACGTTCAGCAAGGTAGTTGGGTGAGGCTAATATTCACCGCCTTGTGATATTTTTTTTCCATATCAAGCTTAGTAGGCCTTTGTCAGATTCACAGCGTAATATTTATAACCACGTTGAACATGTTAAGCCCGAAAAAAAAAAAAAAAAAAAATATAATGGGTGTTCCCATGACCCACACACGTCCTCGTGCGTTATGACAACATAGAAAAAATCAGAATTTTTCGTTCAGATTTCGCTTTTCGCTTTTACGTGTTAAACCAATGGCGACGTCTAAAATTGGAATTTCTTGGCCGCCCTCCCCTGATGATTGATAATAGAGGAGCTGATGTTATTCACATCTCGGCAAACTCACTGAACTTGCCGGTTAAACATGAAGATTTTGATCTGTGTGAACTGAATAGTCACTAAACTGACTTGGCTAGTATTACACATCAGTCCAGTTGTGATTTGGAAAAAAAATCGCCTTGACACTGTAAGCTTATCAGTCAATGCGGCCAGATTAGAACTCACACCGGTTTGTAGGTTGAAAAAAAAATTCAGCAACCTTCACAGGCAAAATTTAGTATTTAAAATTTGTTATTTTATTTATGTATTTTTTAGTTTATGTATATTGGTGATATTTTTTTTCCATATCAAGCTTAGTAGGCCTTTAATTTCAGATTCAACAGTCGTAAATTTATAACCACGTATGAACATGTTAAGCCGGGGGATGGGGGGGTGGGGGGGGTGGGGGGGGGGGGGGGAAAGGGAACTGCCATTTCAGGAAAGTGTATGTATTGGAATGGAAGGCAGTGTAATAACCCCCCTCCATTTTCAGCAAACCCACGCACCAAAAGACCCAATTTAAAAAAAAAAAGTGTTATTAACCCAGTGGCGTCGTTAGACTTCTTTTTCGGGGGGGGGGGGGGGGTTGTTTTTTTGGGGATGGGAAAAGTGAACTTGTGGCAGGGAAAATCTAAAAAAAATTTACATTTTAACCAAATTATGGCTCCAAAGAGGCGTAATTTGGCCAGAATTTGATTAAATCCCCAAATCGCTGACTTTTTTCCTTTCGCGGGGGGGGGGGGGATTTTGCACCCTCGTGCACCGCCACTGCCTAAACGTTGTATGGGAGACACCTGCTAGCTTGAATTTTCAGAAAAATGGCAATTGCTCCGTTTATCTAACTTTGATGTTGGGATTTGCAATTATAAAAAACTCATGTTTGTTTTTTATCTAGGTTAAGCGGAAATAGGAAAAGTCCCCTAGGCTTCGATGTCATGTCATTTAAAAAAAAACAGTTAATTGAGTGTGCAAAAAACTGGTGCTTACAAGTAGGTCCCCCTCCAGGTGCTATTGGGACTGCTTCATCCTTCTGCGGTATAAAATTATTTCAAAAGTTATGTTTTAATTGCTGAAATCATTGTTTTAATTTTTAGCAGTAGGCCTATTTTTTTTATGGGACTGGCCGAAGTCCGAAGGTTTATTTTAATGGAATGAGGGATTTTTCAATTTTCCTCTCCATGCATTACTTTCAAATAAGCACAGAGTTCTAAAACAGCCTTGACACATCATCATATACTTTACACCTTCTCAATTTCATGGCACAGATCAATAACCTCAACTCATTATAAAAAGATTCACCCTGGTGTCAGGTATGAGTCATGATACCTAGAATGCATAAGGTCAGTTCATGTTATGCAGGTATATAAGGAGGTCATAACCATGTCCCTGGAATGACAATATAATTAGTAAAATCACACCTTATATAAAAGCTAAGCCAAACAAGGCCAAAGATAAACAGTCCCATTGTGATGAGTTTGTATACAGTATTATGACCTGTGTTTTCAAGTGTACATGTACACATAGTTCCACTGCATTAGCATGTGGATGGATTTTTTGCATTTTAAAAATTAAATAAAGCAATAATAAAATGTCAAATTTTAACATTTTGTCTCATTTATAGCATTGCCTTCAACTGGCAGCCTTTCAGGGGAAGGGGAAAGGTGGGAAGGTTAACACATGTTATATATGCAAATAAGTCAGATTAATGTTGGGTAGTGTTTTTTCTCATAAAAATAGTATTAAAAAATAGGGGGCACGGTTAATAGGTACACATCACAACTTTTTTTTTTTAAATCACAAATTCAATTCATCTTTTCAATTTTCAAGAAAAAAAATAGACACAATTAAGTCTATATTGAAAAAATCCAATGTCATAAGTAATTTGGGTCTTCTAGAATAGATATTAACATAAAATAAGTTTTCAAAATGTTTGATGTAAGCACAAGGCTCATTTGAATTTTCCGTCTTTTTGCCCAATTTTCGCGTGTTTTGAAAACAATGTTTTGCCCCTAATTTGCACCCAAAATAACAAATCTCATTTTGTATTGCTGATTTGGGGTTGTCTTATGATCCTTCACATGTGGTATAAATTTCGTGCAAAAATTCCTTCGGGAAAGTGGTTTCCTTAGGGGGTCCCATGGAACCCCCCTCCCTTGGGCACCAACGGGAGTGAAAACCCCTTGGTCACTTAAAGCAATATTGGCACATTTTTTGAAGAGCGCCCCCAATTTTCAAAATTTGATATTTTTGCACAGTTACGTTGGTAATTGTCTAGGAAACTATACCTGCGAACGAGAATGCTAAAAAAATGCGTATTTATCACAAAATAAGCGATTTTGTAATTAGAATTGGGATCCCAGATTGGACTTAACGGCAGAGCTGGAAATGCTACGTTTATGTCCGTCCATGATGAAATAGTGCCACCTCGAGAAAATAACCTCTAACTTGACTTGCCCGAACTATTAAAAGAACTAATGGATGAGCGTAGACACGTACATGGCGCTATTTCACATTTGAAGGCCGTTTCCAGCAGCCGTTGAATTATCGGGGATCCCCAATAATAATTATTCTAGTACAAAATTCCTTCGTTTGTGACACATAGACATTTTCGAGCTTAACCATTCACAGGTATAGTTTACTAGCCAGTTACCAATGCAACCGTGTAAAAATCTCAAAATTTTTGAAAAATTGGGGGCGCCCTTCAAAAAAATGTGCTAATATTGCTTTAAGTGTTAAAGCTCATGGATTTCGGAGTTAAAATGGGACAATAAAGGTTAAATTCCCCCCAAATTGATCAAAATCAACTGAAATGGGAAACCAAATGATAGAACGTGTAACTTTGTCCCAATTTTTAAGTATTACCTAGCTGTGAATTACAGTTGGCACAAAAAGTATCTCGGAATGTTTTTCAATCAATATTGTGCCAAAAGTCCGATAATTTTGAAACTTTTCAAGATATACATTTTGTTTCCTAGGCCTTGCTCTTTCATTTAATATTTTTTTTTTGTTTGGGGGTTTTACGTCTTTCAGGCGTTCTATCACAGCCAGTTTTGCACGCTTTCTTTTTACAAGTGAGTTGATAAATAAAGAGCGAGACCCAAGTAACAAAATGTATATTTCGAAAACTTTCAAAATTATCGGCACAATACTGATCGAAAAAAAAATGCCGAGATACTCTTTTAGGGCCAGGGTGTTGATTTCTCTAGATCTCGTTTAACGTTTAAATGGGCAACATTACCCGACATTTATAATCAGCTGAATTACCTTTTTTAATATTTTTTAATTACATTTTTACATGATAACGTATATTTCTAAGGGCTATGCATTAGAGCCGAACTTAGATATTGAATAAAAAATAACATTAAAAATCAAAATAATAATGTTCCTTGAACTTATTTGCGTACTGATGAACACAAAGGACCACATCATGTTATAATAAGTTTTATACCTTGAATTTTTCACAGGCAAATTGATATTTCTCCTATATATTGGTTCTAAATTGTAAATAATTTATTCATAAGGTTTTTTTTGTAAGTTATGTATTATGTGTTATACGCAATGATCTATCAAGGATCTGGCGGTAGGCTGCTCTTGTTTGAATTTTGGACCTGTGTTTGGTCAATATAAACGGCTAAAAATATCCATCAAGCTTGTCCAGTTCTGGGTGGATTCACAGGCCCCAGTGTCTCCATTAAAGCATAACTGAATATGCCGCAAAATTGGGGCTGTGACTCTCTACCAAAAGATCATGCTGACCTGTTGATTAAAACCTAACAAAATTAAAATAAATATTCAACAAAATTAAAATAAATATTCAACTGCGATTAGAATATTAATGATGCAGTTTATATAATAAAATTGGAGAATATTTTCTCAATGTAATTATGCATTAACCCTCGTCTTACCAAGGATTGTGGGTGGTTATACCCACCAGTGAACTTTGCTCCGGTGCGCTAAAATGACAAAAGGTTTCGTAAGAAGCTTCTAGGTAATCATTCTCTCATCATTTCTGGTCATTTTAACGATAAAACATGTGAAGGTAGTACCTTCACCGTGGTTAGGATATGCCGTCAAAGTCGAAGGGTAAGGGGTGGTTGCCACCCGAGGAAATTTATGGTGCTTTTTTGAAATATTATTATGCACAGTATGACTCTAAAACTTTATGTTTATAGAAAACTAGTCATCTGCCACCATTTAGAGCTGAAAACGCATGAAAATCCGATATTCCTAACTTTTTTAGCGGAAATTGGAATTTCGCCCATTTTCTGTGGAAAATACCAATTTTACAGACTCGCGGACTTGATAACGTCATTCTGACGCCATAATAGGTATGTTGGTACTTATTTGGTATCAATGAAAGAGCAGGACCATAGCTAGTCACTGGTATCCAAATCACAAGCATCGGGTGCTTTATAGAATGCGTTCTTTAATAATTTTATCATTCGTGTATTAATGAGTAACCGTAAAAGAGGGCATTAATAATAACAATTATAACAACTTTTGATTCTTTAATTTCTCTGCCCCTCCAAGAAGAGTGCATTATAATGTTCATCTCATTGTCAACTCTAATGTACTCCGGTGATGTGAACTACGCTGTTAAAAATAAACTTGTAAGAAAACAGGGGTTTGACTGGCAGCTGGGACTCACAACGTGCAGAACGTAAAATAACTGGAGCCGTAAAAATACAAACCCAATGCAGTATGGGCAGCCTTTACTGTCAAAAGTATCTCAAAATACGTAAAGGTCTCAACTACAGCAAAATGTATCAAAGGCGGAGAAACATGTCAAATACACGTAAAGGTCTCCACTACAGAAAAGGGGGTCAAATAGACAACGATGAAAAAACACGTAACGGTGTGAACTATAGGAAAAGGTATGAAATGCAGAGAAACATCAAAAACAGGTAACGGTCTGAACTATAGGAAAAGGTGTGAAATGCAGAGAAACATACAAAAAACACGTTGCCAAATCCAGAGAAAGACGTGAAAAATACATCAATTACTTATTTTTATTATCCTATTTATTTGATTAATTTATTGATTTTTTAATTTTTTTTTAATTTAATTTTATTTTTAGTCATTTATTTATTTTTATTTATTTAGTTATTATTTTTTTTTTATTTATTCGATTATTTTATATTCATATTATTATCCACATATATTTATAAATAGACCATCCTTTTGGCAAGTAGGGTTTCCCGTGTAATTTCCTGATATATAGTCAATGGAAAATACAAGTAAATATAAGAAAGAAATATAAATTAATATAAATAAATATAAATAAATATAAATGAATATAAAGAAATAAATATAATTACAAATAATAAATTTAAAAAAAATGAATAATAGTAAATAAATAAAAATCAAAATTAAAATAAAATCAAAATTAAATAGAAATAAAATAAATCAAAATAAACGTAAATGTTTACTTACGGAGATAAGGGCCAAAGGAGGTCAACGCCAATTGGATTATGTTGCCCTATGACCTATTGTGTCGCATAACATTATAATTATGCATTGCAGATATTCCTTATTTTGGCATGTTAAGCTAGATGAACGACTTCTTTCATAAATTAAAGCAACTTCTGATTTTGACCCCTGTAACATATGGAAATTGATCTTTATTTTACCATTTAGCCATTTTACCATCTAACTCCAAAACTAATGGTCATAGGTGGTACAAAATATACATTTTTGGAATCCTAATGACTAGACGGACAATATGGCACACATTTCAACATGATAGGTGTATTTTAAAAGTTTGACCACTCTGAAACCTTAATTTGGCCCCTATTGAAAAAGTTGCATCACAATTTGAGATTAATACCTACCTATAGTGGAGGAGCTAGGACCCATGTCAAACATCATCGTTTACCCCTCACTACAGAAAAGGTTTGACACCTTTGGTAGTTAATATGTACCCTCTTTATCAATGCTAGGTAAGTAGTACTGTCAAATTGTGGTGTCACGTTTTCAATAGGGGCCAATTTAAGTTTACACAGGGGTCAAACTTTTAAAATGCTCCAATCATGTTGAAATGTATGCCATATTGTCCGTCTAGTCATAAGGATTCTATAAATGTATAGTTTGTACCATCTATGAAAGGTTTTGGAGTTATAGCGGGTGTAAATTGTAATTAAAAAAGGTCAATTCTATTTGTTCAGGGGGGTTGTTATTAAAATAAGAAGTTGCTCCAATTTTGTTCAAAAATGATAGAAAATTGTTCATCTACTCTAGCTTTAATGACGTCAAAATTAAGGGACGAATAGTTTGTACATTTGTACAGGGTATAGTTATCAGTTAGGCGACCAAAATAGGTCATAGGGAACATAATCCAATGGCGTTGAACTTCTTTGACCTTATCTCCGTAAGTAAACATTTAACATAATCAAAATTATACTTTTTGGGAGTCCTCTTACCTCAGCCAATAATTTGCACGTATTTTTAAAATATAATCAGATTAACTTTTAATTTGACCCGTACAAAATTGAGATGACCTTTTTTTACCATTTTAGCCATTTTTCCCTATAACTCCAAAACCAATGGCGTAGGTGGTTATACAAAACTATACCTTTTGGAATCCTTATGATTAGATGGACAATATGGCATACATTTCAAAGATTGATCGGGCATTTTAAAAGTTTGACCCCTGTGTAAACTAAAATTGGCCCATTGAAAAGTGATACAAAAATTTGAGAGTACTAAATATTTATATATTATATAGCGCTTTCAACACAATGTATCAAAGCGCCTTTACATTTATTCCGCTGTCACGAGAAATGACAGATGCCTTACCAAATGCCCAAGGCATACTCATACCTTGGGCGGCGCTCAATGGACAATATCAACAGCTCCCCATTTAGCACATGGGTGGAGAGAGAGCAAGCGAGTAACGGGCCTTGCCCAAGTGCAAAAACATTGGCTCAGGGGGACGCGAACCCAGACCCTTGGGTCATGAGGGCGGTCGTTGTATCACTGGGACCACATGTGCGCGCAGAGGTCATTGTTAAAAACTAACTACCAAAGGTGTCAAACCTGTTATGTAGTGGGAGGTAAACAAATTCCTTAAAATAAGGCCCCTATGATATTCTGCTCATGCTGCTCTACTACAATCTTGGACAAAAGTGTTGGAACACTTTTATTACCGTACGGTAAAATCGTTCCCCCTCTTACCCCGGGAACAAAGTTGAAAACCTGCAAATTGTTGTATACAATACTCAACATTGATCGGTGGGGAAGGTAGGGGAATTTTTAGGGATTATAGCAAAGGCTTCAAGCTTGTACCAACAAAAAAGTCAATTTTCGTACCTTCAACAATGGCCGGATTATGTCAATGTAAAGAGATGATTTCCACAAGTGTGGGTGCCAACTACTGTTTGACAAAGATTGTAGCATTGATATGAGGGTCCATACTACTACCAAATGTGTCCAACCTTTTCTGTATGGGGTGAACGATGTTGACCGCAGGTCCCTGACTCCTGCTCTATTATATTTCCCTTGATATTCTAGAAAAGATGTCATTATAACTGCGTTACATATTTGGTAATTGTTACCTTTTTGGACATTTTACACCAAATGTGTTCATTAAAAGGCTGCACGTTATTTTTTACTACTCTATCATTGTCCCTTGGAAAATATGAATCATGTTCCCTTACGTTTTTTTAATTGCGAAATCTGATCAGGGGAGAGTCGCGCCGCGACGTTGCAGTAGAAATTCACTGCCCCGCCTTAGGGACGTAAGCACCTAATGTTTGCCGCATGCATTTTGAAATCCGCCCGGTAGAGAACGGAACTGATGGTTCAACGCTAACTTTAAAATATGAGGCATGGTAAATAATCTTTAATAACCATAGCATGGTTTTGTTTTCTTTCCCCTCATTTTTCATTGATAATCTTGTGCCTGTGGTTGAGCTGGGACCGGATTGATTTTCGGTTGAATAGCGACAAAAATAGACGTAGTATATAGATTACTTACTGACTGAACCTTGTAACTAAATAACATGTGCTATCATACGATTTAATATGAACTTCTTTGAAGTCGAAGCTTTCAAACGGAAAGGTTCCCACCAGCAAATTTTATTTGTCTATGTTTTTCCCCCTTTGGACGGCCTTCTTGTACAGTGAACTGGAAGTGATATTGTAATGAGTACGATTTTTTGTCTATTTGGTATAGAAAAGATCTCTATTTATAGTATCATATTGGTGGTCATTTTATCTCGAATGATCGGTGTTTGGCTTTGGGTGTTTCCATAGGGCTAATGTTATTGTGTTTAAGTAATTGTATGTACTATAGGTGTTATTAATTCGTTACCTATGTCTGTTTTGTTATGAACTTGATATGTTTATCATCCCTCTATTGTACCAAACCAAAAATGTTCGGTCTCTCCATATTTTTATCAGGCACTGTTTGTTATAGATCATGTGCCAAATGTATCTGCTTTGGTGTATAAAATAAGTCCACCTGTTGTGCAGTTTTGTGATTTACATATGAATGGCTAAGAACTCTATTGGTATTTATTCATGAATGCTCGTGGTCTGTGGGATCGTCCTTAAGGTGCAACGAGAGATTTCACATTTCCGGTGTCCCGACAAATCAAAGGTACGGATTTTTTCCCCGATGTAAGCTTTCCATCAATAATATCCCCATCTAAAAGGATTACTGAGAAATGTTTTCTTGTACAAATGTGAAATTTCTAATTTCGTATAGGCGCACATCAAAATTCGGCCTATGTTTTATATGAAATATAAGCAAACAAAATCAAAATCACCCTTAATATTCTCTCTCTCTTTGAAGACATTCTGTAGCAATACAAGGTAAGAAATCTACCTGTGGTCCTATCTATCGTCTATATGAAATTACTATTATGAAAACTATTTGGGTGCCTGAAATCGACTCGTTGCACCTTAAACGGCACAGGTGTTTGCATGGTTACTAAATACGTCGGCTGATATATCTTTCTCCACAGAAACCCACTCTACCATACAGTGAAAATATTTGAATGATGACTGGTGGAATAAAATATTTATTTCTCTCATTGTACTACTTCAAGGGTCTTGCGGTGTTTGTATTATGTTCAAAATGATTGCAATTTTGAAATAATTAAGGAATTTATGGTACAGATGGGCGAGTTTTAATTTGGATGTTAATTTAATGGTACATTTAACCTTTAGTAATGTCTATGGCCAAATTACATAGATGATGCCTTATTTTTTGATAATATTAAATATTCCTTGTGATTTCAAATGTTGATTCCCTTATTTGGGGTGGGGATTTAATGTGTGCTTAATGTGTTTTTAATTAAAAGGGTGGGTCCCTTCCTCGTACACATTTTAATGCTCAGCTTTGATTAAGTATGATGGAGAACGTGATCTTAACCGATTTTGGAGGAAGAAAACCCAACTCCCATCCAACATTGAGGCTGGCCGATGGTTCCAATCTGGGTCCTGCATGGCCAAGTTTCTGGGCCCCAATTGGCGCCCATGTGGGCCCCTTTTTTTGTCATTCGGGACCATGATGGTCCCAGTGGGGTTATCTACTTGGGCGTAGATGGTATTTTATGGGGCCCTTATGGGGACCAAGTACAAATCACATGCATGTTAACGGCTAATTAAGATGCGTTAATAGGAAAAGAGAGTTCTAGTACAGTTGGACATTGTTTTAATTCGCAACTATTCATTAGGGATCACTTGCATCTCATACAACATGTTACAATATGTATACTTATAGTGGAGGGGCCCTATGTTCTCCAGAGGTGATTTTATGAATTTCATGTTTAATTGTTGTTAGCAACCATTATAAATGTAATCTACTGGGTCTGACTATTCAGAAAAACATGTGCCATTTTTTCTGTGTTGACCTTAGTGCCCTGACACAGGACAAAGCAAAATGGTCCATCATAGTCAACAGTATATCGACCTTGGTATCAAAATGTGGCAAATTTCACAGGTAATTTGTATATTATTATTTATTTTTGTTACTTGAGCTTTTGTTTTCTTTGTTAATGCAGAAGAAGCTATTAGAGACATAAATAGCACTAATTTGCCTTATTAAGACCCCAGTCGGGTGAGTCAGAGCAAGCAAGAGTTGGCCTCATGTTTTTGCACAATGTATAATGATGAACCCTAGACAACCCCATTATCACCTTGCTATTAATGCCCATTGCTAAGGAAACCAATTGTTTCATGAAAAGGTACAAGAGAAAATGGTTGATGTTCATGCCAAGTCTATGGTTACCACCCCCCCTCGAGAATTCATTATAAGCAACCCGATGCCTTATGAATTTTGATACCAGTGGGATAGTTATGGGTCACTCGTGCTTTCCATTGTTACCCAAATAAGTACCAACAATAACCTAGTATGGCTTCACAATACGTCATAAAGTCATTGTGCCGACAATTGTGGCATTTTCTATAGAAATAGGCCGAAAATTGCCAATTTTGCGCTAAAAACGTAGAATAATCGGATTTTCATGGCGGTTTTCAGCTCTAAATGATGCAATTAACTAGCGTACATAACTAGAGTTTAGAGCCAAATGTCCAGTATTTTAAAAATGTACCATAAAATGTCTGTTGTGGCCAACCCATCCCCCATCCCCCCCCCCCCCACCCCCCCTTCGACTTTGACTGGATATACCCTAACCCGTTGAGGTGCTACCTTTACATTTTTTCGCTAAAATGACCAAGAAAGGATGAGAGAACGATTCCCCATAAGCTTTTTACGAAGCTTTTGGCATTTTAGCGCATTGGAGCAAAGTTCACTACGGAGGGAGGTAACCACCAACCACCCCCAGTAGAAGAGGGTACCAAATCTATGGAATGAGTTGTTGTTATAACCGTGCACAACCCGATTCTCACTACACGACAAAAGTTATGTGTTATCTAGTTAGTTATGTTTTTCCGGTCTCAGCCACATGTGTGGTTTTTTAATTAGTCTTTCCATCCAGGGCCCGGTGGTGGTCACTGGTCATTGATAGGGGATATCAAGCGCGACCAAAGAAACACATAAAAGGATATTTTCAAATTGTGCACGATACGTACGTAATGTTAAAAGGGTAGCAAAACACCTGAAATCTTGAAAAACTGGTGTACTTTTCACACTTGACCGGACTTGAACTTACTTAGTGACGATATTGGCATTTCGAGTTGAATCGTCTCCGGCTCATTTGTGTAATGAGCTATTCAGTATTCGCCTACAAAGAAATGAATTTCTACTTGCTTAGGGTCAATTATTGCCAATACTTGTTTAAGGGGTGCCTTTTAGACCATCAAATGTATTCTGTTTACGGTACTTTTTTTTAAACTCTGTTTAGGGGTGTGGAACTTTGACAATGTGGACTTTTTGGTAAGGCAGACTCCCCCCCCTAAAAATGGCCCTTTTCTGAACATTTCATCACTAAAAAGTTGGCCTTTCTTGTCAAAACTTCTCAACCCTTTGGACCATTTTATGGACAAAATCACAAATAGGTGGACTTTTGCCCCCTTTTTGTGGGATTGTGTTGTGTGTGTGTGTGTGTGTGTGTGTATGTGGGGGTGCGACGGTGACCTGCTGCTGAACTCGGGATATTCCCCATCTCCTACTGCCAGTGCCCGCACGTTTCATGAACAAACTCATAATCTCAGGGGTATGATTTGATTAGGTTTATGTAACATTTAATCATTACTTAGGGGCTATTGGCCCTGATCAACTGCACACCCCTAATACACTAAGTAAGACCATGGAAATCAT
>JAMKCH010057795.1:0-23138 GCA_023653785.1 Ophioderma brevispina
TCAGTCTAATGTTATTTTTCTCTACACTTATGTTTTTTTTTATTAGGAGTACCTGACCTTAATTATCAGTCTAACTCAAAAGTGGTAGTGTTGCAGGGAGAGTCTCGAATTTTTTTGGTTGGGTGACGATGTTCCTCCTGAATCTGAAGTTTGTTTTACAAATTGTATTAATTTTGGTGCCCAAAAAATGGGTTGGTACCCCTTAATTGTTTTTGGCCAATTTAACTTAGCCCAATTGATGGGCTTCATACAAATATAATGTAACTTTATACCTTTAGCAAACTGTTAGTTTTATTATAAAATTATTAATTAGTCACAATCACTCTCATAAGTTTGAACGGAAACTACAAGTTAAAAAACTACCCTGTTTCATTATACCAGTTTGTTTTTTCCAATACCACAATGTTCCTGTTAGTGTAAGTGCTTAAGTCAGAATTGGCAATCCAGCATTACAGGATCAAATTCCACAAGCTTCTAGAGAGATAATCCATTATATATACTTTGTCTGGACAGAAGTAAAGAGTGATGTCATCCTTTTTCGCAGCTCTTTTGCATTTTGCATACGTATCCTACACCGTTGTAAGCTCGCAATTACAACTGCGACTTGCTTAAACTGCAGAAAGCTATACTTACGCCTTACTCTGACCAACGAACTCTGTTTTGTTTCCATGAACATTAGTTCCTTGTTTTGTAAGTGGTTAGTTCAGTGGATCAACACTCTTGCATTACAAGGATCAAATCCCACATTGCTCTGAATTTTTTTCCTTTTTGTCTTTAACTGTCAGTTCTGCCTGAGCATTTTTCCTTTTTTCCCTTGTTTATATTCATATTTTTGTGGATGATATCCGTTATTGTAAGCCTAGCAGTGTTATGTCTCCCTTATCTTAGGTCTGCTAGAGTTACGCATTGTAGCTCAATCTCCCTTTTCTTAAATTAATATTACCGCCACTTAGACACTTAAGAGATACTAAAATCAGTACCTGTCATGTTTTTCCTTTCCCAATTTTAACCATGGGAGGCACCTTGTCACATAAGTAGTTAAGATTGTGGACACATCTAGCAATTTTCTTTCTCCTTGGATGTCATCATTTCCTCAGTATTTTCTCATTCTTATATTTAATCAGGGCTTGTGAGGATCGCAAGTCTACCTCAAATACGATTATACTTTGCCTTTCCAAATCCTTCATTATTGGGCTTGTACCATCATCTCATCTGAAAGCTGTTGTAGATCTAGAGTTGAGCAATAAACCAAAAAAATGTGTTAATGATCAGACTGACTAAAGGACCCCAATGCCTCTGGTCTCTTTTAAAACAGACGTGTTTCTTTTTGGCAGTGTTCCCTTCATTAACATCTCTGCACTGTCAATCTTACAGGACTTTTCTATAGAAAGCACTCAATAGATGTATATGAGTTCAGACCACTATTGTGTCCATTTGACGAGACCATGGCGAAAGGTATTGTGCTATCTGGAGCTATTTCTGCCAACACTACTTCCACCTGAGCACACGAACATGGAATTCAAGTAAGGTGTTGTGGTTTTGTGTTGTTATGTTTGACTAGATCTTTGGTCCCACAACACTGGGGCTTATGGTATCCGTTGGATGATGTCTGTATTGATACAGTGTATGTCTTTATTTATGCGATGAAATGGGTCATTAAATCCACTGTACCTACAAAATGCAATAATTTGGTGACCTTTTAAACTTGGTAGGGCGTATAACATGACAAGCCATATTATTTAGATATCTGCATACTTTGAAATCTTAATGACTCATTTGCTTTTATACCCAAAAATGTAGCAACCACAAACCTTTGAACGTTATACTTTAGTCGGTGGTAGACCAGGATTCCTGCATTTGTCAATTGTTTGTGTCCATGATTCTCTGTTAATGATATAAACTGAGCTAATTTAACTACGAACAGAAGAATATGTTGGGAACCAACCCCATTTAGACCCGTGTAAGAGGTCTTTTTTTTTAATGACTCTTAGTCCGTGTGTATAGCCCTGATGTGCATACGTTTGAAGATTTGCTTACTTTTTACAAATATAGGAACTTTAAATATCAGCGTAAATTGTACAAAATTAGTTTAGGTGTCATATATGCATGCACGAGTGTGTATGTTTGTGTTTGTTGTGTGTGTGGTGCGTGCTTGTTGTGTGTGTGTTGCGCATAATTTTACGATTATTTCAGTGTGCTTTTCTTGTCACTAACTACTTTAACGGTCCAGTGAAACAGGTATGGACCAGTCACCACTTGCTCACTAAAATTTAAGGATTCGCTGTAAATTATAACGCCTTGCCTTCTGCAATAGGACCTAGAATTGCTCTGGTAGTATGTGGTGTGTGTCGTGTGGTAGGTGTGTGTGGTCCTGTGTACTATTCATATTTAAGAAAAGAAACCGAACATTTTATACAGAATGGACCGTTAACAATACCATTTCAATCCAATGATACAATATTCTTCAATATATTAAACAAATCATTTTTATGTTTTTATTTTTCTGTTTTGCTCAAGATAAGAATTGAGAATTGTACAGTTCAACATTGTCCAAATATTTTTGATTACAGATTGTGGCTGGATGAGATGCTAGGAATATGGGACTCTACCCACAATTCACCTACGTGGGAAGTGGTAAGAATCTTACTCGGAAATGCTCAAATACTGCAATTCCTTTGCTAAAAGTATACACACATGTAGTTTTCACTAACCTGGCAATCCCGGTTTATTGCTCTCTATATTAGACCTGTCAAATGATATGAAATGTAATGAAATATGAATAGTTTGAGAGTTAGAGAATAAAAGATGAGATTTTTTGTTTTGGCCATCTTAGATGGTGTCATAATGGATGGGCATCCAATATTTTGAGTGGTGGATGCCGGCGCATTCTCATTCTTATTTAGAATTGTGTAATTTTTGCTTTTTATCGACATAAATTATTTGTCAAAAATGTTCTAACATCATTCTTTTTTATTCATTTAAATAATTGCACCCCTCTTGAAAACAAATGTTTCAATCCAAGGAACCAAAGTCATCGCGCGGTGATCGTCACGCTGCGTAAATTGCATTTGCGTACCAACGCGAAATCACGATGCAGTATAAACGCGCCGCTTGCGTGTGTCATTCGACTACACCGCGTAATTGCTGCACGCACTATCCATCTATTACCCAGTAATGGATGGGCGGAGCTTTGACCTAATCCAATCAAATTTCTTGCTAACAAGATAAACCACACCCACTGAATAAGAATATTTATTCATGTGCTTTACTCTGTTAACAGAATGCCATGATTGGTCCATGGAGATGTTTT
Source organism: Ophioderma brevispina (assembly GCA_023653785.1). Classification (NCBI taxonomy): domain Eukaryota; kingdom Metazoa; phylum Echinodermata; class Ophiuroidea; order Amphilepidida; family Ophiodermatidae; genus Ophioderma; species Ophioderma brevispina. The sequence goes on from JAMKCH010057795.1 coordinate 3,311, forward strand.
CAAGCCGTGTGGGATGTTTTCTTCTTTGTGGGGACCTTTTAAAAAAAATGAATTCCCAGAAGCATATAGTTCTTAGAGGCAGCATTTAACCATAATTTGCATTTCATCTAACAAAGTTCATTTTATTGCATTTTATTTCATTAGCAACAGCCCGTCACCATTTTAACCTTGATGTCTGTAAAACTGGCTCATTTTAACACGATGACTTAAAACTACACAGTTTAAAGTCTATAGACCGTATTCAATATGACGTCAGCCACCAGACATGTTGGTGGACAAGATACATGCATTCCAGGACTACAATACATTAAGCTGTCAATCAATCCATGTTTAGCGATTGCACAGGGATCATTGACAGGGTGAATGTATTGTAGTACTGGAATGCGTCCTATCAAGTCCACCAACATGGCTGGCTATTAATACGGTCTATTTTTTTTTAAACAAAAAGATGCTTGCAAGGCACAAATCTGTGTGTTGGGTGTGTTTTGTTTGTTTTTTTAACAATATATAAGATGCACTAACATTTTTTCCTCCTCGTGGTTGTTTTGTCTAGTCTCTGGTCGGACTTTTTGCAGAGTAACACGGACACAATTGGATATATAGATTGGAATCCATTTGTTACAAGTAGCATGCAACGTCTTCCTGATATAATTATTTATACATAAATTTTCTGTCAGAAAAAAAAATTGTACGAAGAAGTTTGGATTTCCTTCTCTGGATTTTTTTTTGGAGGTATATATGTATTGATAACTATACAACTTTTCTAACATGTATTTATTTTGGGCAGTTTTTCACCCGTTTCATGAGAGGATTCAATTTACCAGTATGATCCAAGAAACTGCAGATATGTTCGGATGGGCAAAGGCTATGACATTGGCCTCACCTCAAACTGGCGTGGCCTATGCTGTAGGTATTCTTATGCATATACTCATAGAAGGAGGAACGTCAACCTTCTCTGGGTCTTGGTGTTTTGTAAGAGCAGCAACCTGAAATTAATTTGAAAATCATTATGAGATGCTCCAAACGATGTAACTTAAAATTGCTTGGTAGCGAAATCACAACCGGAGTTTTTATAGGAACAAGTATATGGGGCATAAAGGAGTTTAGCATTTTGTGTTGTTTCTCAGATTGTCCGATAGTTTGAAAGATCGTTGTTACTAATAACACAAATTCTTTGCTGTTCCTTCTGTGGGTTATGTCAACCATTCCTAAACTTCAATGAAATAGAATTCCCCCCCTTGATAAATATGACTAACTAAAACATTATCGGGCCCCCTAAGTTGATTTAAAGTGTAAAGTGTGCCCTTATCTTTTATCAATTCATGGCATTACTTTTTGGACCACAAATTCACCCTTCACCCCGCCACAACCACGAAAATCATCAATTATGAAAATTGATGCACAAAAAAAAGTTGCACTTTCCATTCATGCGGATTTGTCAACTATACTGTTGACTAATCTCTGGATACATCCATGAATAGAAATGAGGTTTAAATTAAATAATTAAAAGCAATTACACATTTGTTTTATTTATTAAATTTAATTGTTTCTAAAATATGAAAAAATCTGTCACACCTGAAATGATTTTGAATACAGATTATCCCTTTGAATTGGTCTCTTCTGTGATACACAAAGTTAACAGTGTTTTCTTCATGAACTTTTCTGTCATGTTTTCTAGATGAAATAATTCCATTTAAATAAATTTAAATTAACATGTCAGGAGTCATCAAAAGTTCTTTTTACGCTCAACAAACAGTCATAGCTGTGGCAAACTTGCATTCAGATTCAATAATGGGTGGGAACACCTTCATTGTCGACAGGACACTCAATGCAACGCGCGCCGCAGGTGTTGATCAGATTGGTGGCTCGTTTGTTGGGAGATTGATCCCATTTCCCGTTGAAGGATACTTGGCAACCCCTGTCAGCGGTGGTGTCATCGTTGACCATTCCTTTCTTGTCTGCCCTTCGCTTCAAGTAGTCCCACAGGGTTTTTCATGGGGGTTTGAGGTCCTGTGATTTTGGTGGCCACTCCAAGCGCCATTGATACCCTCATATTTCAGAAACTGGTTTGGTGATCCTTGCACGGTGGTGGCGTGGCATTGTCTCCCTGAAGATGAAATTATCGGCACCCACTGCACCTGCATAGGGGATGACATGCGGATCTAACACCTCATCAATGTACCGTTGAGCTGTCAGACGACCTCCAACCACCACCAAATCCGCCTGACCATTGGACTTATCCCGGACCACCGAGATGCCATTTTTTCCGTTTTTCCCGGAATCCAGTTTTTTTAACAACCCCAAAAACTGTCCGGTTTTTTCCGTTTTTTTTGTTTGTTAGTACCATTTTCCAAAACCCTGGGTTTTCGCGGTCCGGCTGGTGAGCCAAAAATAATTAAATGGGCCGTATTAAATGAATTGTTCCTTTAGCGAGAGCCTTATTGGTATATATCGCTCCCCTCCAGCAACTCGAAATTACACGTGTCGTTGGTTGTCCTTCCGCCTCTATCGACATACCGACCATTCTACAAGAAAATCTTACGACGGGTACCGTAAGCGATTATCCTACAGGCTCCGTGTAAGGAGTTGATCAGCGGTGGAGCGTGCGATATGTGTTTATGCATGGTTTTTGCCGTGTACTTTTCGAGGAAAAATGGAAAATTTTTAAATTTGTTGAACGGACTGATGACTTACAAGCGATAGAAGAAAGAGTAACGAAAAAATGGAAACTGGCTATGTTGAAGAGAAAATGCGAAATGACATTTTTTATCAGAGTACATGAGCAACGAACCAAGCTGGACTGGTGCACATGTCATTTGACATTCTGAAATGACATGGACGTCACCATGGTCACTGACATGGTGTAGAAACGCGCGAATTATGATTGTCGGATACGAAGCGATCAAATATCAAATGGTCACGCAAAAAGATGTACATACAGAACCGGAGGGCATTCAACTCATGCATTGAAAATGCACCAGAGTTTTACCAGCTGTTTTTCAAGCCGCTGCTGTGAGGCTTTAACAGAACAATCATTGTCAGTGGCATCAGCTGGCAGGCTAAGGTAGCATGGAGGGACACCCATCATGTCATGCATGTTTGAGCATTCTTGATTATCCATGACTGCCGATTGAAAGTGACAATGAAATTGTCAACATATACCATTTTTCATGAAAATTACATTCTGTTTGAATCTCCTGTATTTTTTCAAAGAAAGTTTGTACTCCAATTGACTTTCTGGTGATTAAAAATGCTAAACTCCAGGAGCTCCGTGGGCCGCTGCCCTGCCCCCCCCCCCCCCCCCCCCCGGGCTCTGCCCTTGCCCCGCCAGGGGCCTAATGCAGCCCCTGGACACCCCGGCAAAGTTCATTTTTCAGGTTTTTTTCAACAGGTGCTGGCATCTCTGCGGACCAGCACAATCAATACGCACACCATTGTCCCGGGACCATTGTATGGCTCCATTTCTTGAATTCTGTCGGTTGTCGCTATCCTCTCCGTCCCTCTTCACACACGAACTCGTCCATCCACTCTTCTCATAAAATCGCACTCACACTAAAGAAGGATTTTTTGCCCCAGTTGCGTCGTTTTCACCGCCGATGACTGCGTCCAAAACGAAGCCTTTGCTGACGATGACCTCTGTTCGCTTTTGGGCCTCTTTCATTCATTCTTCTGGAATTACCCTACTTTCATGAGTCTGTTGTTCACTGTTTGGTGGCTAAATCTTCGTTTCTGGTTCTGCCCTTGTCCCTGTCCTCGTCTGCGATGCCGTACGCTTGTTGATCTGGGTTGGCTGGAAAGAAAGTCAAAACAAAAAACAGTCCTTAAAACCTGAAGGTTTACATTGGGGCAAGTTGATGATTGCAGTTGTTTTTGATGATACAATTCACATTTGATAATCCGCATAGGTCTAACTAAATTTATTTGGCATCCATTTGACAATCGTATGAAGTGGTAATGCAAGAATCAAATGTTTTTAACCAAGAAGAAATCGACTTACCAGTTATGGCCTGCGTGTCTCTGCTTTGTTCACAATGGACATGTCTTGTCTACATTTGGGGTTCTTTGCCAACGACCACATTTCTGGGCAATTCTAATCTTCACCTGTCACTTGGATGGATTTCTCAACTTTTCTTATTTTCTTGGACCACATTGAATCTTCGTGCAACTTCTTTAACTGCCACAAAACCGTGTCATCCAGAAAGGCTGTCCCTCTTTGCCCTCTTCTAATTCAAACGCATTTGCGGCATGTGAGCATGGGAAATTGTCCTTAATTTCTACTGCACAGAAAGCCAAGACAGGTGTGTATCCAATGAACTACAACTCTGCATCATAACACCTTCATTTGACTCACCGACCTCAGGGATCCTTTTGAAGGGAATTTGATCCATTGTCTTGGATTGTAGGGCCCCGCATGTCATTGCTTTTCCTTATGTCACAGTGGTTGTTCATAGGAATTCCTCACATTCAATTGACAAAAGTCGCCCAGGCTGAACCTGTCCTTGACAATTTTAAAACATTGTTAGCAAAAAGTCTGGTCTTGTAAATTAAAATGTAGCTCTAAGTTATGGCACAGGATGCTAACTGTGCAATATTGAATGCATGGAATCCCTATGGAGGAAATTGCAACTTTTTTTCATGCTTCAATTTGCAAAGTGATGATTAATTTTCGTGGTGAAGGGTGACTTTGTGGTCCAAAAAGTATGCACATGAATGAGTAAAGATTCAGGGCCATTTTACACTTTAAATCAACTGGGGGGGGGGGGCGATAATTTTTTAGTTACGTCCATATTTATCACGGTGGGACTTATTTCTTTTGAGGAGTTTTATTTGCAATTTGTTGAAATAAATGCTCAGTTCTTGGTTTTCTTGGTTTTATGGACACATGAAAACAAGCGAGGCAGGTAAGTCAACATTTTTTCCACTTCAAGGTCATTTAAGTTTTTTTTCAGGTCATTGATTGCTTTTCACAAAGGTTAATAATACCTGGGAATCATGATCTACCTTTGCAGGACAAAACGGATCCCTTTATACTTTCTATGTCATGTACTGTCTTAAATATACCGAGATGTACATTTATCTGTACAAGTGTTTTGATGTCAAATGTCCGTATGGGGTTAGTGTAGGGTAATTAAGACTCAAAAATGGATTCTCAATTTCTCTCATTCTCACACATTTCATGACATTGGCACAGGGTGGTCCTTCAAAGGTAATATGGGTTTCATTTGGAGGTCATGCATTACAAAATAACGTATCATTTTGTATAAAATTTTCATAATTTTTTCCAATGTCAAGGTTTCCTCATTGAATGAGCCGCATGTTATTTGAAACATTTTGGATAGAGCTGACATGATTGTTCTTTATTTTTGTGTCTTCTTGCGAGCAGCGGCCATAGGGATTGCTTTGGTAGGTGTGATCTGTGTATCATGTGTGGTTTGTATGAAAAAGTGATCCAAATGTTAACCCTAAACATAATTGCTCACTGTTTTCCATAGATGTGCTCAACATTTTCATGACACTTGCATACAATTGTCTTTGGGTCTTTTACCCACATGTTGTGACCCTCATGTGATCTGGGTGACCTCCATGTGACCTTTAATCCCCATACTCACAAACTGCTACGACAGACCACGTATACATTCGGTGAATGTGTATTTGTAATTTCTCTGTCCAATGTTCCCATTTCACGGTTGTTGTAATATACTCAACTAAATAATTTACACTGGCGATCACTCGTCTGTTAAGATAGGAGGTCGACACACCCATATGCTATTACGCTCATGGCACCACAATCACAGAGCTATCCTCTAGTTTTAACTCAAGAAGGAAATGGATATAACACCTGGACATGATTACATGTATTGAAATTGATTTTGTTCGACTTCAGCAAAATGTATTACTGACTGTCTCAATTTGGCTAAAAAAAATGGGGATTTGGGAAACTCCTCCAGGAAGGTGTACATGCCTCACTGAAATCTTAGCTTCCAGGAAAAAAATACACATAGCCTATGCGTAGTGATGGCCGATCCAGCCCCAGATCGATACTGCCGATCTCCGATGCATAAATTGTTGAATCGACCGATCAGACATCCCCATTCAGATTATATTTGTTAAATTAGAAATCGTGTCAAAATCGCAGTGAAATTCCACACTAACCTATCAACCCTTTACCCTCTCCGAGTTGAACAATAATTCATGGTGACAGTCTATAATATTTTACTCAAAACAGTGCTCGATCATCTTCACTTACCCGCGCCATGGCTATTTGTAACGTAAATAACCAATGTTTTTCCTGTGATGTTGAGTAAGCGTGCTAGTGTATCAAATCAGTTATTTAACCCCCCACTTTGCAGCTATTATGTTATCAAGCATGCAAGTGGCACCGTTGTGCGAGAGGGTCCCTAACTCGGCGCCGTGTGTCTGCTCACAGGTGGTTTACAGCTAAGTCGTGGGACATTTTGTGATAAAGTTTATGTTGAATGACAACATTGTGGATTGAGGTTTCGTTTTATATTAATAATGCAAAGGGCGGGCTACTGCGGTGTCCACTTTCATTCGATTGCGGTCGTGCTTTTATTCCCATAGGCTACTGTGCATAATAATAGTCCGTAGGACATGTGTGTAGGGTCCGTATTTATAGATATTAGGTGCGTATGTAAAGGTTCGTATTGTGAATATTTTTAGTTATATTATATAAACTTTGAAAGTGATGAACGTCACTGATGACGTCATTAGAGGGACTTTTTAATTTTAGATATAAGTGATTTTGGGTATATCTATAAAAACCCCATAGAGAATAAATAGTGTGTATAAAGCTTTTTTTATATCCTTTCATTTTTTAATGTTCCTTTTTGTTAAATTTATGTTGTCTTATTTTTTTATTTTATTTAATTTTTAATTTGTGTATTTGCTTAGTTAAGTATTATAGAAAACTTTGAAAGTGATGACGTCACGATGACGTCATTAGAGGACTTTTTAATTTTAGATCTAGTGATTTGGGGTATATGCTAAGACTTTCCTATCCCATAGTGTGTAAAAAAGATTTTTTATATTCATTTTTTAGTTCATTTTTTTTTAAATATTATTTTGTATTTATGTTTGTTTATTAATTTTTAATTGTGTTATTTTGCCTTCGTTGAGTATATATAAAACTTTGAAAGTGATGACGTCCCGGATGACGTCATGAGAGGACTTTTTAATTTTAGATATAGTGCTTTTGGGTATATCAAATGCTCGAACTTTCCCTATACAAAATCCCATAGAGAATAAATAGTGTGTATATAAAAGATTTTTTTATATTCATTTTTTTTTTCATGTTCCATTTTTAAAATATAGTGGTATTTATTTTTTTTATTTAATTTTTTAATTTTGTGGTAATTTGCTTTTTAATTTTTATTCTAACTATTATCCTTTTTTATTATTTTCTCATATTTTATTTATTTTACATTTATAAAAAGTGTTATTATAACTATATAAATTTTATATATAATTATATCAATATAAATACTTTAATAATGTTGAAGAGTAAAATATGATCACATGAGTCAAAAACTTGAATTTTTAATGAAAATAATGAGCCATCAATTTTACATAACTTATGATTACGTATGAGGAACACACGTTGCGTCTTCTTTTCAGCCATACAATTGCAGCAATGCTACTGTTACGCTGCTCATTTCCGTCTGTAGAGGTTGATGGAATTTTTCCATGTATTTTGGAGGATCTTCACACCCGCAGGAACACCTCCCGTTTCAGAAGATTGCGTAAATACGCAAAGTCATAGAAATTATCTACATGTAACAACAACAGGATCTTGCGGTACTGATGGCAGCGAATGATAATGACGTAATTTAGTCGTCAATAGTAAACATATAAAGTGGTAAGCTTTAAAAAATCTTTTGTAATTTTAGAGTAAACTTGGGCTTTTTTATTGTCCTTTGGGAGAACTCGGTGAGTAGATCGGTAGCTGATTACTTTTCTCTTCTCCCGATCCCGCTCCAAATGCCGATTCGACCAAAATCAGGCAGATTTCCGATCTGCGGATCTTGAATTTCGGAACCCATCACTACCATGCGAGAAAATTTAGCAGAAGATGGACATAAAAGTAAATAAATAACTTTGGCTTTTTAAGACCATTGAGGACATCAATCGCAAGAACTGCATTGATGTGCGATCATTTTCGATTCTAGGACTTTGCTGTGTAACTGTAAATGTTCTAGCGTATAAAGCATTGTGAGATTTGAATAATGTTAATATTGGCACGACTCTGTTTGTAATTGTTTGGAAAAGTCGGGAAAATGTTATATATTTTTAGTTCTTAAAAGGATGCAATTGTCCCTTCTCAAGTATACTGTTGTTTGACAGGAATTAACCATAATTTTCAAGATGCCAAAACTTTATATTAATATTGCCCCACATGGAAGATTCGTGATGCATAGTAAAAGATGACTTATTTATGAGCCAGCATTGAAAAGAAAAGAGTGGGGTACAACCGGGGGGGGGGGGCCGAGCCATAAAAAAATATGTGTGGGGTCTGGGTGTGATGTAGTTCTGTGGGGTTGTAGACAAATGCTACCCCATAATGGGGGAGAACACTGAAACTTATGAAGAAAGTGCGATGTCTGAAACAGCGTGTAATTGAGTGGATTTTAACTCGCTGTCACACAAAAGGGCTAATACGCTAGTTCCACACGCATCCTACAACACAACTAACCCCCAACCCAAACCCCCACAAGCACATTGAAACGTCCCTCTATTGATCTTATTGGACATGATGCCCTGTCCAGGAAAAATCTACAACTGCAAGCACGGTTTACAATGCACATTGAGTCGATACTACTTCATCTCCGAGTCTAGAGCGATAATGGAAGATATGTCGGTTAGTAAATACTAAATTAACAGAGGCTAGCGAGCAATCACAGTCACAAGAATTGCACTTCGATTGACATATGTTTCTTTCTAAGGGGCATTATGCCGCACCTGCCGCTTACATAAGCCATGTGATTTTATTACACTGCGGGATGTCGTCCGATGTGAATGGAGAATTGATCTGTTCATATCTCATGTGCATCAGAATAGGTTTGCATTGGTTTCCACAGGCGTTGGCAGTTCGATCTGAGTCATAAAAGCCACCTGTATCCCACAGATGCGTAATATGAGAGAGTAGTGCATGACCTTTAAATGACTTCTGATACAACTGGACATCGTTAGCCAATAGACGTAAATATCGACACGCACGAACCTCGAAGGATCTCATCCGAAACGTCCCCGCTTCAAACGCACAACAAAATACTAGGTGCCCAATAGATACCATTAATAATGCGAGCATACGCTACATCTCATTATCACTATAATCTATGGGGCACACCTATATTCATGGGTCAACTTACGTCAGTATTGCGTCGCAATATTTATGCACAGCAACTTCCATTCTAACTGCATCATATTACTACAAGAACACCTGGTATCTCTTACGTACGTCCCACTGCTCTCGCGAGATCGCGAAAAACAATCAATAATTCAACTGAGATTGCCACATGCTATCACTCTACGAACATTCAAATATCTCTTTACAACTAAAGCAATTACACAGGGCATCGGAGACTTTGTTGTACCATTAGGGACTCAGCAGAATTGCATTCGTGATTAGAACACAGCTGGTTTCATTCACTCGAATTGTGTTTCTGCTAGACTTATTGCAGAAAATAGTCGGCCGACAGACAATGGAACACATGGGGAAATGCACACTGATAATAAGAACGTGCGATGACACCGTTCTATTAATGTTATCGTGTATCTTGCAGCCTCAACTAGGACTACACTCGCGTTCCTTACGCATGTGCCAATCCACTGGCGCTTCTGTAGCAAATAGCTGGAGGAGAAACAGGTTACGTCATCCTTGGTGTCTTATCTCAATAATACACAGTCTATCCAGCCGTAGCTTGGATTAGATAATTTGCCAATCTACATGCATCTATGTATATCTTACTCCGATAAACATGGACGTTAGGTTGTTGAATGTAGGTTCACAAGGTTTAGGTATAGCGCTGTCCAGCTCGACGTATGAAGTAGCGACGTATCGGCGCTATGACTTGATCACGACTTGTCAGCGCGTGTGCTACGATAAAGCACAATCACCTGCAAGCTGTGAAGTGCACACGGGCGCATGCGGCGCATGCGCCAGTTCCTACGGGTGTAAGCCGAGAGCAAAGAATATAGACTCACAATGGCGAACTTCATGCGATATCCCAATGTCCAAATTTGACTATGTGGTGTAACGGTGTATACATATGTACATACCACCGGTGTGCACTGTAATTATGCAATAAGAATTACCCTCATTTGACATATTTGCTCTGATTGGCTCATTACAAAAAGGTGAACTTCCTTTCGATCCCAATACCAAATTCACCAAACTTGATAGGTGGGGTATGGTGATTGCAACCATACCTAGGCACTATGTCATCATCCTGTGCAATAATGAGTTCATTTGCAGATTAATGATCCTGCCACATAGGGAGCAGTTGCCCCGTCCAATTTAACTTGCATATGATTTTCTGAAATCTGGTGTGTAAATCTTTTTGACTCTGCCGATAGTGAAACAACCATTGCATATCCCGTACACTGAAACATGTGAGGTGATTTGTTTAGTAAAACAGACAACCGACATGTTGAATGTGCTTTCATCGAACAGTGCAATAAACATGTTCAGTGAACAGCTGTGTAAAGAATCATATTCTAACGAAATAAAGCAAAGGTCTCGTGTTCAAGTATTGGTGTAAAAAGTAACTACAATAGTGATTGATTTTCGCTGTACTTATAGATCGATTATTGATGCCTATCATTTTGTTCATTTGCAGTCAGTCTGACCAGAGGATATCTATTCAAGATTACCTGGCGGCATTATGCAAAAGACTGATACAAGTATGTAATAAAAGCAGGCTAGCACCTATTTTTGCAACACATAAGGCCCTGTGATATTTGGCGCTTGCAGTGAGGGGCCATGCTACCTGTATTTTTGGCTCACAAAAAAAGGGGGGAAAAAAAAATCCTGAATTAGGTGAATCACAGTAATCATGTGTGTGTGTTCGCCTAACGAAGTCATGGAGGCACTACTAGTCCAAATTTCTGTGTGACCGTATGTCCAGCTCACGTATACACTGTTAACCTTGTTATTATAAATGGCTCTGCAGCCTAAACTGCTCATCCTCCATTACGTATATACTTTCAAAGCAGGTATAATAAGGATGATAAGAGTGCAGGTGCACAGCATACTCTTATGTCTAACTTTCGGCCTGCATTTTTTAGGCATATCTTCATGAACGATTAACTTAAGTGATGAGTCACATTTATTTGGCCTACTACTTGCGTGGTCAGACATTTTCGGTTACTGACTTTAGATTGAAATGCCTCTGCTCAAATGTAGCATCATAACTGGCATAAAAAAACAGAGTCCAATTCTACTACTCAATACTACTTGGATCAGGAGTGAATATAGTACGAGGTGCCAAAAGTGATTAAGGTGAGAAACGAGTTTGGCTTGCATTATTGTCAGTATTCAGGGGGGGTGAGAAAATATTAAGGGGGTGTAGCATTATTTTGTGAAGTGCAACCGGGTGGAAGAAAAAAAACCAGGGAAATTGAAAGTACAGCGGGGACCTTGTCGAAAAAACCCGTAAGGGGATGGCTTGTTGCAAGTTATCCTGGAAGTTCTGTAAGTCGTACTAATGATGTAACTTGGTGTAATGAAGCAAGTTAAAGAGTTCTCGACCTCATTAGTGTGGGGCATATTTTGGGCAAATTCCATATGCAAATGCTCTAATTAATATGCAAAAAATCAGCGTAATTCGCTTATTTTTGAAATGTACATTGTATAGCAAAATTCCTTCACTGCCGCAACCCATATGGTGCGCATCTTTGCCATTTGAAAGTTTCTGATACTGCGCTTAGGTATGCAAATGAGCTAATTAAATATGCATAATTGCTGTATCTCTAAAATGGTCCATCGGATATGCAAATTCCTTTGCTTATGAAAAACTATCCCATGGCATCTTGGTGTGAATCATATGGGTGGGAGGTGGGTGTTTGGAAGGGGGCAGGGTGGGGTGTTGGTGAGGGGCAAGGGTGGGTGTTGGGGAGGGGCAGGGTGGGTGTTGGGGGAGGGGGCAGGGTGGGGTTTTGTGGAGGTGGTGGTGGTGTGTTTGGTGATGTGCAGGGTGTTTTTTTGGGAGGTGGGCAGGGTTGGGTGTTGGTGAGGGGTGCAGGGTGGGGTGTTTTGTGGAGGGGCAGGTGGGGTTTTGGGTAGGCGGGAAGGGTGTGGGTGTTGGGGAGGGGAAGGGTGGGGTGTTGGGGAGGGGGAAGGGTGGGTGTTGGGGAGGGGGCAGGGTGGGGTGTTGGTGGGGGGCATGTGGGGTTTTTGGAGGGGGAGGGGTGGGTTGTTTGGGATGGGGAAGGGTGGGTGTTGGGGAGGGGAAGGGGGGCAGGGGTTGGGCGGGGGCGGGTGTTGGGGAGGTGCGGGTGTTGGGGAGGGGGCCGGTGTTGGGGAGGGGGCAGGGTGGGGTGTTGGGGAGTGGGCAGGGTGTTGGGGAGGGCACAGGTGTGTTTTGGGGAGGGGCAAGGGGTGTTATTGGCGAGGTGGGGTGCGTCGTGGAGGGAGTGGGGTGCGTTCTGTGAGGGGGCGGTGTTGTGTCTGGTATGGGGGTGTGTCGTGAGGGGTTTGGTGGGTCCTGGGGGTTGGGGTGTGTCGGTAGGGGTCGGATGGTGTCATCTGGTGGGTTTGGGGTGGTGTTGGGTTGTGTTTGTGTTTGTTTTGTTATTAAACAATTTGTTGAAGGGGTGGGGTGTGGCGGCGATGGGCGGGATGACCTGATGTGACCTCGGGTGACCTGATGTGACCTTGGTTGTGACTTGTGTCACCTGGGTGACTTCGTGTGACCTTGGTGACTGTGTGACCCCATGCGACCTTTGTGCTGCCTCATGTGAACCCATGGTGACCTCATGTCACCTTTGGCCCATTCCCCAATCGGTGTGCCCGGGGAGTGATCGGGTGGGGTGCGATGGGGTAGGGTGGGTCAGGGAGGGTGGGGTGTGTCAGGGAGGGGGAAGGGTTGGATTCGTTGTGTGGTCGTGGAGGGTGCGTCGGGGTAAGGGTGGAGTTGGGTACCTCCTTTGAACCTTGGTTGACCCATGTGACCTTGGTGACCCGATTGACCTCCGTGACCACATGTGACCTCAGTGACCCCATGTGACCTTTGTGACCCCATTGAACCTTTTTGCCCCATGTGACTTTAATGACCCCATGTGACCTTTGACCCATGGGTGACCGGGGGGGGGGGGTTGTGACCCATGTGAATCTCTGACCCCAAAATAGTGACCTTGGTGAACCGTCATGTCACCTTGGTGACCTCCATGTACTTTTGACCCCATCACAACTGACGGTATACGACCTAGCGCCAAGAATGTATTTTTCATACAATTCGGTTACACTTTTTTTCAAATGCTCTTCTGGCTAAACACTATGCCCGATTTACACTTCATTATCATAGACTTGAGGTGTTCCGATAAAAAAACGCGATAATTCGTAGTCCTACTCACTGTAATGATAAAATTGGATATTTGCGCCCAATATTTATTGGTACAATGAGTTTTAAATGTTTTTGCAACTCATAACTCGACCAACAAATTTGGGCTGAATCAATCCAATTTTATTACATTCTTTGTCATTTTGTATAACCTTCTCTCCAGTGCATTTGTCCTCCTTCTATCATCATTTGCCAAACTTCATCATAAAGCAACTGATCGCGCAACCAGGCACACTTGGTGGTTCGAGAACCGCCTTGTTTAAAACTAAAAATTCCTTTTTTAAAAAAATTAATATAGCATCCGAAAATCAATATTTTTGTTTTATAATAGTATACATGGTTTGCCACTGATTTGAAGACATGTCTTGAGAAATCCTTTCTAATTGGTTTTTTTAAATTAAAAAAAGTGTTTTTTTTTTTTTAATATTTTGGTTTTATGGACTAACATCCTGGAAACAAACTTGATTTTATAATTTGGCGCTGAATTTCTCTCTTGAGGTATTCAATTGTTAAATATCTGATTTTGTAAATTCGAATATTTACTCTGTGGGCTACTGCAAATTGATCCTTCTGAGTATCTTCCGATCATACAGGTCCACCAATTAAGAATCTAAACTGGAATGGTTGCATGCTACAATAAATTTTGTTGTACATAGCATTAAAATTGAAATTTCCATCCATATAACATTAATGACAAAATGAAAGGGCCATGGTCTGCTCACTAAATAGCTTGCTCCCAGAACCCCAGATTTTACCAGGAAGTGGGCAATACTTGGTGTTGTCTGAAGAAAGCTACTATTTTTCTCATTACTCTGAAATCTTAGGGCTGAAAAGAGATTTGGTTTGGATTTTATGAGCAAAAAAATGGACCATTTTGGTCGACCAATATTTAATTTTACACAGTACTCTATTGTTTACAATACACATTTTTAGCTCTCACAACAAACAGATTGAAAATCTCCCCACTAAAACTTTGTAAATGGGGCTGGGGATGGAGGGATATTCTATTAAGATGAAACCTTAATAATTAAATTATTAAAAAAAAAAAAAAAAAAAAAAAACAAAGTGACATCGTCTTCATTTCTTTCAGGGAAAGGTTACAAGAACAACATCGTGGCCAACACCCTGTACCAGATAGTTACAAGTGGACAGATGAGACATACTGCTTTTGTAGGTGTAGAGAGCATTGCAAATTCCTGCAAATTTCTGTTCAATGTTCAGTTAAAAATTGGGTCAACAGTGGGATGCAGGCCGCCAGCTCTGCAAACCTTGCCCTTGTAGGCTGAACTCATCATCCCACAGCTGCTAGAAAGTGAGTTAATTTTCCAAAATTTCCACAGTTTTATATATTTTCAGCCAGTTTTGGGTCATTTTCCCCAGTTTTACACGCTTTTTTAGAGTATTTCGGGAAACACTCACTGGCATCTCCTCATTACTGCTGTAGAAAAAGTATTGTAAACTTTACAGGTGATAAATGGATAAAGGGTTAGAAAAGTTTCGGCCTAAGAGCAGTTTTCAGGATAATCCCCCAAATCATCATATAATAAGCTTGGGAGTCATTTCCTTGGAGTGGCCGTGCACTCTGTTCATGCAAATTTTGAACCATGTATGTGATGACATAAATTTACAGATGATTTAACGGACATTAAGAAGGAGTAAAATATATGATGAATTTAAAGAAATTACGTTGGAAGCATTACAATATGTACATGTAAAAAAAATTATTTATTTTTTTTAAGGGGCATTTAGTGATTCCACAGCCTCGTCCCTGGACTTACCTAAAAAGTTGCCATTTTATATCATCTGAACCGTTGGTCTAAGTAAAGTATGTGTGCCCAATCTTTCGTGCAAATTCAATCTACTTGAGAAATAAAAATTCAAATTTTGTATTTTTGTCTAACCGGACAGAGCCTATGCACAGTAGCCTATGGGGCACTGTAATACAACATTTTGCTCAAAACGCACCATCGAATCGCTGAATTTTGAAAATAACCCTTTCTCGAGGATGTCTATGAATAATAAACAAAAATAAAGGTTGCCAGGATCACAAAAGGCACCCTTTATCAGGCTCAATAAAATAGATACATACTGCGATTTGTTCAATTTAGTTGAAAACAATTTGAATGTGTCATGTTGTGAACTATGCAAGACCAAAACAGGAAATATTGGCAATATGTTTTGGGTAAAGTATTTTGCCAAAAGTTCATCCAACAATTCATTTTAAAGGGGCATTTCGGTGTCACAGCCTCGTCCCCCCCCGACTTACCTCAATAAAGTGAGATTTTCATGTATCGAACCGTTAACATTAGTAGTGGATGCCGCCAGCCCCAGATAGGTTACTGACGTCTCCGATCAAGAAAATTGTGAATCGGGACCGTCCGATTCCGATTCAGATTATATTTGTAATTAGAAGATTCGGTCAAATCGCAGTGAAATTAAACTAACCTATCAACCATTTACCCTCTCACGTGTTGAAACAATATTCATGTGCAGTCATGGATATTTACGGCAAAAACAAGGTTGTTTTTTTTTTTGTTTTGCTCGATCTTCACGTACCCGCAGCCAGTGGTATATTGTTAACGTAAATAAAACAACGTGTTTTCTGTATGTTGAGTTAGCGTGCTTAGTGTATCAAATCAAATTATTGACCCCCCACTGTGCAGTATTATGTTATCAGCATGGCACGTGGAACTCGGGTGCTGAGAGGGCCTACTCAGCGCCGTTGTTTCTGTCACTGAGTGGTTTACAGCTAAGGCGTGGGAATTTGTGATAAAGTTTATGGTTGAATGTTACATTGTGGATTGAAGTTCTGTTTTTACTTTAAATAATGCAAAGGACGGGCCGGCTACTGCTGTGTCACTTTCATTCGATTGCGGTCGTGCCTTTTTTATTCCCATAGGCTAACTGTGTATTAAGTATAGGTCCGTATGGACATGTGTGTAGGTCCGTAGTATAGATATGTAGGTGCGTAATGTAAAGGTGCGTATGGGTGAATAGTTTTAGTTAAGTATTATATAAAATTGAAAAGTGATGGACGTCACTGATGGACGTATTAGAGGACTTTTTTTAGATATAGTGATTTTGGGTATATGCTATACAATAAATAACAAAATTAAAAAAAGCAAAAAACTAAAAATATAATAAAAGATTTTTTTATATTATTTTTTATGTTATTTTTTTAAAAATATTATTGTATTATTTTTTGTAGTTCATTTTTATTTGTGGTATTTGCCTTAGTTAAGTATATATAAAAACTTGAAAGTGATGACGTCATTGAGACGTCATTAGAGGACTTTAATTTTAGATATGTGATTGGGTATATGCTAGACTTCCCATACCAAAAATCCAATAGAGAATAAATAGTGTGTAAAAGATTTTTTTTCATTTTCATGTTCATTTTTTTAAAAGATTATTGTGGATTTATATTTATTTTTAATTTTGATTTACTATATCCTTTTTGAATTATTTTTTTATTTATTAATATTACATTATAACAAGTTATTATAAATATAAATAAATTTGTTTTTTTATATAAATAAAATTAATATAAATATAAATTCTTAAATAATGTTGACGAGTTAAATATTATCAAATGAGCAAAAACATGAATTTTAAATAGAAATAATGAGCCAGCATTTTACATATATCTGATGAATTACGTATGAGGAAAAAAACACACATTGGGAGTCTTCTTTTCAAGCTAATACAATGGCTGCAAGACTACTTGTACGCATGCTTATTTCCATCTGTAGATGTTGATGGAATTTTCATGTAATTTTGAGGATCTTCCCCGCAGGAAAACCTCCCGTTTCAGAAGTATTGCGTAAAAATACGCAAAAGTAATAGAAAGTATCTACAGTGTACAACAAACAGGATTCTTGGTGGTAAATGATGGCAGCGAATTTATAATGACATAATGTAGTATGTCAATTAGAAAACATATCTAAATGGTAGCTTTAAAAATCTGTTGTATTTTAGTACAATTTGGGCTTTTTCATTGTCTAGTTTGGGAGTCGGTGAGGTAGTCGGTAGTATGACTTTCTCCCGATCCCGATTAAAAGCCGATTCGACCAAATTCGGGCAGATGTCCGATTGCCGATCAAGATCGGCCATCACTAAACATTAGTAATCCATTGTGGTGCCAAATCTTGTGTGACAATTCGGTCGGGCTTGTAAGAAATCCCAATTTGTATTTTCTGTCCTGAATGACAATTATAGCCACAGTGGCCTATGGGACGTGGGAAATGACGAGCATTGGTTCATAACACAAAACCGCAAAAGTCAGGATCAGATAAGAGTTAGTGAAGCAGCTTTTTCAAGGATATCTAGTGAACAAATAAATAAAACAAATGGTGCTGGAATCACAACATGCACCGTTTAATGTCAAGTTTTGTTTTGTTTTTAAATCAGGAAACCACATTAGACACTAGACCCCATTAAAAACAGGAGCCACATCAGCTGGTTGCCACAGTAGCTGTATGTTGTTGGGTGCTGTGGCAAAGGACCCTGATGAAGGGCGGGCAAATGGCTAACGGAGGGGCCCTACTCACCTACTACCGCTACTCAATGCTGTGTTGCCTGGGATAGACCCCAATGATTCACCCAATGCATGGGAGTGTTATAGTTTGAAACTGATAAAGAAATTAACTTTGAATTGAATTTGATGGGAATTACAATTTTATATTTTTCCATATATTTTGCATGTGTTATTTTCAACTTCTACCATGTTGCATTAATGACTGAAGTATTTAAAAAAAAAATAAATGTGTGATTTAAGCTTGTCAGCCTCCTGTGCAAATATCATCCCTGTCTTTTTGGCTTCACATAGATTTGTGGGATAGTAGAACTTTAACTCAAATCCTGAAATAGTGGTTTGTGAATTTTTGCATATTGCGTTACATTGAATAACCCAAGCTATGGTATGCACTTTGAGTAGATCAGTTATCAGTAATTAAGGTTAATAACTGCACTAAGTCCTGCGAGTGTGAAATTGAGTCAAAAAATCATGATCGATTGCTGTGAGTGAGATTTTGATCTGCACTAATGCACGAGGCCCACAGGGATGAGTGCATTGGGACAAACACATCAAAATTCAAAGCAAGTGCATGTGTTTGTCACATTCTCAAACAAAAGAAAAAACTTTCCTTATTTTTGTTTTGTGATAAAAACAATAGACCTATTGGTTCTAAATATCATTAAACCTGAAGAGTTAAAAACAAATAGAAATTGTTGGAAACAATGCAAGTTGTCCTTAAACATTCAAAAGCACCTCACACAGTTTATGGCAGTGCAATTGGACAAAAATCATGCACGCATGCTGCTACAATGGCATATTTAGTTAAATGTTTCTCCTGAGTGGCAACTACTCTGAGTACATGAATTCTGTACAAGAAGTACAGAAAGTTGATGAGGACTTTTAGATTAGTACCTAACCGATATCTCCGCACACGTACGCATTTTCTTAGCGCACATGTCCAAGATGCGGGTGATGATAACAGCTCACAAGCAGATTCAACGGCCTATCATCATTCGCGCTAAAACACGCAAAACTGTGAATTTAGGGTCCATATGGATCCCCTTGACCACTTAAGTGTTAACTGTACTTATGTTTAAGTTATAGAAAGGGGCCATTTTCGTGTTGGATCACACTAGCCTGGGTCCCCTGACTTATCTAATTGAGTGGGATAGAGTTGAGGCATTTACTGTATAATATATAATTGCTTACTCAAGTTTACTCTGGTGAAATCCAACAAGGTTGACTTCCAAGCGTATCTACCTTCAGGCATGGTACCATTAGTAGGGACTGCCTCCGAGGCACCCCTAAAAAAGAGAAGAGACATTACAGCAAAGAAAGAGAACTTTGCTCAGCTACTGCAGGCTTTGAGATTCCTTCTGCCAATTCATGACAGGTAAAGACTCATGATATATGATCCCAGAACGAAACATAATCCATGACAGTGGAAAGGAGAGAGAGGCCAATTCAAACAATTTCTAAAAATCAATGAAAAACGTTAAGAAAGCCCAGTTTGCAGAGCATAATTTTGTAACTTAAAGTGACAGGATTGTGGGTATTATAAAGAGTAAACGGTCATTGATTAAGTGTTGATTAGAAATGTCCTGTTTGGAAAAAACACTTGAGGTTATGCTTTGAGTAAAATTGAGTACACATACATCCTAATTAGGTAGGAGAGAATGATTCTTATGTCAGCGGGCGTAGCACAGCTGACATATTGTGCTCCTAGGCGTTTCTT
>JAMKCH010057796.1:0-19583 GCA_023653785.1 Ophioderma brevispina
GAAACATACCATTCATCCAAGTTTTTCATACTGGTTGTCCCCGCGGCTAGCAAAATCATCCGTCTTAATCCCTGCTGTTTTTCCATTTTTTTGTGCGGCCAAGCTGTGGTATTTAGTACTGTTCTCTTTACTGCAAGTTGAAGGTCGATGCGAATCACCAAACACACAGCTAATACTTAATATTCTTATATTCCTTAAAGATGTATTTCTGGATCCGATCACATTTATTCTTTTTTTCTGACTCATTCAGAATATCCAAAAAAAGGTTATTTCCACGTACTCTACGTTAACGCTGCATCTTCGTCTGGTCAATATGGCCAAACATATGTTTAAGTCTCTCAACAAAATAAAAAAAAACGGCATTTCGCATTTCTATCCTCAAAGTCCAAATGACACCAAATAACTGTTTTCTAAAAGCCTGTTTAACCCCTCTTCATATCCAAGGCCAACATTTGAATAGAAATCATTCCTAACTAAATTTTGTAATCTGAATGTATTTTTGGTTTAATTTTTGATTCACCCTGTATACGGAGGGATAGCTGGTGCCTAGTTAGGGTGTATGCCCGTGGATCATATTTAACAAAGTTCCCGTTGCTAATCCCGGTGAGGACACTTGCTGAATTTTATCCCGGGGACTCAAGTTTTGGATTTGATCTGTGTACTCAGTTATTGATTAAGATTAAAAACATATACCGCTCTCCATCATGGTTCACATGGAATTGGTAAATAATAATAAAAGCATCCCGTCCTTGAGAGGGGCCGTTAGCATCGATCCCGCGTACGAGATGTAAGGGTACATCACAGCCCTTTGTCGAATAAGTTTGTGTGAAGACCCCTGACTGTTCCCCCTATCCTCCCCATAGCGTCGCATCAAGATACCCCGGCCCCGATCAGCTTACTGAGCTGAATAATCCTGACAACACCACAAGCCAATACCAATGTACTTTGGATACGCAAAGAATGATTATAGCCGCTGCACCAAAATGTATGGTCACGGCGACTATATACAACAAGCGCTGGTGACTACTGCCAACATTCCCAAAGCCATTTCTCGTGCAATCAAACATCAGAATAACTGGTTTTAATGTGTACATTCACCAAAGCAACAAATTTATAAAGTCATATTCATTCCAATGAGCTACGGCCATAACGGTGTACAGGAGACGCATCAAAAAATCGACAGAACAACCTACTTCAACTCACCTTCCAATTTTTCTCCGTTTCACATGAAGAAAAATGCAATACAAAATCGCAGCTGGGAAAAAAAAATTTCACTGAATGACTTATCAGCTCTAGTTGAATCCCTACTCATTTTTTTCTTCATAGTTTGGATACTGCAGAGTGACAAATAAAACCCAAAGCAGCATTGATGCCAGGAGCATATCTTACTATGGAGTATAAAAAACTGTTGATCTTGCTATTCATGTCATGTTACACACCCGGGGCAAGGAGGGGTGCTTGGATTATATGCGTATCAGTCAATCCGATAATAGGCGTAGTCCAAGATTCAAAACGAAGATAACAAAAAAGCTCACTGAGAGTTAAGTGAGCTCATTGATACTATGAAACAATACTTCACACACACAAAACACATGTTCTTGGCTCAATTTGCCACATATTGCCATTTCCTAGAACATAATCATACGTGGCCAATTCTATAGTCTCATTGAGGTAGCGAGTTCAGGAGGTAATGTTTACTCATTATTGATTTGAAGGTGAACTACACTTCTCGTCTGCTTACCGTCTGTTAATTAAAATCCCAGGCAAAGTTTAGTAAACTAGTATTGTAATCGCCAGGTTGCTAAATTTGCCAATAATATTCTTGCCTGTCGTCGTTTACTTATGACGAAATCCACATGAAATTTTAAAAATTTTAAATATTATCTATTATGTACTTGAAAAGTTTTGATATTGTTTGATGTCTATGTGTAAACTTTTTTTTAATATGTACATGTATTTCTATCTATTTTTAAACAAATGTATTGTCACTCGTAAGACAGAATTGGCTGGTCACTTTTTTATGTGAGTGTGACATTAATAAAGATTTAACTCAACTCAACTCAACTCAGCTCTGTAAAATATACTCGACTCCGTGTGAGATTGCAGTCAACAAACCAAGTATTTTACAATATATATAAATTGAGGTGGCTATGTACACGATGCTTCTGATGGTAGTTGGAAACATCTTGTGAAATTGCAAGTTTAATAAGATTGGGAGTCTTCACTGTTTAGACTATAATCTTCAAATAAACGACTTAATAAACCATCAATAAACCACTTAAAAGGTCACAATTTTCCACGAATAAATATTTGAATTTTATGTTGGTGTAAACTACAGAGTATTGCGGCACAAGTGTCCGTGTTTTCCAAATGGAAATATTGATTTAGGTACTATAGCACAATAGGAAAAAAACAATTATACGTGAACAAATGGATTGCTTCTAAAGGGATAATTCTACCAGAGGGTGGTCTTGCTTCCTTCTAGTACTGACAGGGATCGTAAATAAATCGGGATAGGACACTCGCTCAAGAGAGTTGAGGCATACCGCATGAAATATGTAGGTTATCGATCGGCGGTCGAACGTGGCGCTGTAAAATTTATGCAACGTCATCCTACGTCATTCTGCATAATTATTAGCTAATAAGGTATCTCGTCGAAATTGTGGCGAAATTGTCTAGGGCATTTGTATCACATGTCACCCACCTGATACTGATTGCAAGAAATATTTCTCTCAGAGGATGGTCTTACTTCCTTGCCCGATATCTGTACTAAACTTGAGAGAAACTCGGCGCGTGCAAACGTTCGTTATCCCTATCTACCAAGGGGGGGGGGTGGGGGGTTCCCTTGCCTGCTAAAAAAACAACTTGTTGATGCCAAATGTAATTGTCAATTGACGCTTCCGCCCATTTTCATGCAAAAACAACATCGGGGTATTATAAGAAGATACCGGTGACCAAAGTAATGGTGGGGTGTCAACCCCCCCCCTCCCCCGAGAGAAAGAGAGAGGAGAAAGAAAGAGAAGAGAGAAGTACCACAGCCTAGTACAACACATGAATATCACGACACTTGATTTGTACCAAAGATACCATTAATACATAAAATAAGTACCAACATGCTAGAATTACGTCAGAACGACGTCATAAATTCCGTATTTAGCAAAACTTCAATTTCCATAGTACCCATTTATAATAGAGGACAATTATTAATCCGATCGTCACGCGGTTTTTAGCTCTACTTGATAGGAATTAGTAGTTTTCTAATATTCAGACATTTTTACATACAATAATACTGTGTATAATGGAAAAATCCAAAATATCAATTCTCCACCTATATGCAGTAGTAAATACTTTCGGCTCATAGTAACTTTCTATGGAGATGTTGGTACATGTCGATACCCAGTGGAAGAAGAAACCCTAACTTCCTTGGTACCAATTTATAGGAATCGGAGTTTTCCAGTAATGAAAATCACAGGAGGTTGCACCCCCCCCCCGTCGGGACTTTTGTTACAAAAAATGGCTCAATGTAAGACGAGGTTCAATAGTTTAGGAATGGCCATTGCACGGACAAATTTCCTCGTAACAAAACCAATCTGCCTGTGCCTCACAATAACAATCAGCTATAAGATAGTACCACTAATAAGTAGGATTAAAGTGAGAGTAAACATTGAACTTAGAAGAAAAACAACTAACTCCTGAAGGGTAAAAATATTAAAAAAAAAAGAAAGATTTTTTTTATTTTTTTTATTTTTTTTAAACAAAACGAAACAACATATTCACAAACAAGTCTGAAACAACAACAACACATACATACACTGCTCGCGGTGCGCGCACAAACACCCGACACACATGTTCGAGGACTCCAAACAAAGCATCATTGATCGTGAAAGCCCAAACCGAATAAATCAATGTTATATTTCCGAAGACCTATATGATCGAAAGAATGCCTTTGTGTTAGGTCCTCGAAAATATATCTGATACAACACACAGGAAAATTAAACAAAGCAACAACAAAATAAAAACAAACAAATAAACAACAAATAACAAACCAAAAAAACGCAACCAACGTTGTTATTCTTTCTGAAGGCTCTTGACTTTGGGGCCTGAGGTCCCGTCCTGAGGTATTTTTGTAGGTATCCCTACGCTTATCTCTCTTAGACATGTTGCTTTTTACATGCATTATCATCATCATTACGGTTGAACTTGAAATGGCTAGAGCATTTCCCAAGGCAAATGCAGACTCCGGTTGATCTATTTACCTTGGACAGCCTATGTAAAGGTCTTTAGCTGTGATTTAGTGAGATTTAACATTTCTTCCACATCGCTACATCGGGATACCTAACTTTCGCTTATTCCCGTGTCGTCTTTTGTTCGCTTTTGGCTCATGAAATAACAAAGGTCACGGTCTTTTATCACGAGGGCGTCGATTAGTATCAGAAAATGAAAGTTAATTTCAGGAATTATAAAACTACCGCTACAAAAGGGGGATGAAGGACAAGTAAATTTATTTTTTAGTGGACAAATTAACTCGGCAATATACTAAATGGATCTTCAAGTGGAAAATGGTTAGTCAGCTAGGCATAGCACTTTTTTGAATAAACTGAACAAATACTAATAATTAAGCTTGCCCTTTTTCGTTTAGGGTGGTGAAGGTCAACGATTTCGAAAGAATGAATCTGCTACGAAATCACAGCTAAAGGCCAGAATTGCTTTCATACACGATCCAGACACACATGGACCTCAATAACATGCACAGGATATCAAGATTAAAAAATGGACCTTTTATTACGTGACCTCTTTAAAACACTATATTTGACATTCTTAAAACATTAATCTTGATGTAAATATGAAAGCACCGAATCACAATTACAAATGTTTAGCACCAAACAACCGATACAATATCTACATTTTTAGAATATGGCGAACATAAAAAATATGTGTAGGCAAATGTTCATTTTTTTCAAAACGAGTGAATTTTAATGCCATTTCGGTTGTTTAAAACGAATCTGGGAAACTTTTTTTTGCCTATTAAGGAACAAACATCATCTTGTTTGGTACTCATTGTGTAGCTACTATGTCCTTTCTTCAAATAGTGTACAAGCATATCAAGTTTTAACAATATGACGTAATAGTGATGTCATAACTGAGAGCTAATTTATAACGTTATTTGTAAGGACATCCCAAAAATCAAGGGATTTTCGACCATTTACGCCATTCATGCAAGCAAAATTGGTACTTATTTGTGAAAAGTGGGTGCCAAAGTAAGCATACACGTGTTATTACTCTAAAAATTAAGAACAAAAACAAATACTGTCAGTATTTACTTACAATAGCATCATAATGTAACAAAAGTATCATTTTGGGGCATTTGACACAGTAAAGTATAAGAAGATGTCAACGACCCCCCTACCTTCCGACTTTGCCGCGACACCCTGACCTCCCTGAAGGTGGGACCTCCATTTGTTTTCGCTAAAGTGACCACGTTCTTAGTTCTTATGCGACAGGGAATCACCCGTTGGGTCGGACGAGTGTTAAGGTTGGTAAATGACTTTTAAATTTAATACATTCAATCAAAATTATATTTTCCTAATTCAGACAAAACACTTTGACCGGTATTCACAAAAGCGGATTAACTTTAATCCAGTGTTAATTTTAACCCTGGGTTAAATATCCCATTAAGGATAACATGAATTTAACCCGTGATCGTGGGTTAAACCCTGTTTAACCCTGGGTTAAAGTTAACCCGCTTTTGTGAATATTTCCCTTTGACCTTTGCCAGAAATTCAGCGAAAGATGCGTTATAATAACAGCTTACAACAGATATTGTGGGTTATTGAACGTTGAAAGGCAGTAGCGAGGTTGCGGAGATTTAAAACGCCAACGTCATAGGACACGTCTCCATTGTGCCGTTCTAATTGCCGCTACTTGACGTTCAACTTATAGATAGATGAGTTGACATGTGACGTCAACGCCGGGCAACGAACAAAGCACTGCCCGGCATTATCCGTGAGCACCTGCAGGGCTCGTGCTTTTAAAATTCGCGCTCAATCAGGCGTGATAAGGCTATTGAATGTTGTAACTGTATGGAGCTTCTTCCATAGCCTAGGACCAATTACTTTAAAATTACTTTAAATGATCTGTCGCGAAATCTATGCACGGTAAGAGGAATAACAAGCCGTGTAACATCAGAAGAAGACCGTATCCTTCGTCTCGTACCATAAATTACTATCCAACACATGATTCTGTTACTACGTCCTCATGCACGTCAAATGTCAGAAATACCCTTCGAACAGAAATAAAACTGAATTTTATAACACTGTTTTAATGATTTTAATCAGATTGGTTCAAGAATTTTACTTATTAAAGATCCATGGCCCGATCGCTAATAGCCTCGTCCCCAGAAACCCCAGATTTTACCGGAAGTGGTCAACATTTTGGTATCAGAAGAAAGCTACTATTTTTCTCATTTACTCTGTGAAATCTTAGAGCCAAAGGATGTTTGGTTTGGAAGTTATGAGCGAAAATGTACCCCAATTTGGTCGACCAATATTAATTTTACACAGTACTGTATGGGGCTTACAAAATCAGGTTTTTAGCTCTCACATGAAAACGGATTGAAATATCGGCGCGAAACATTACAGATGTAGTGTTGGGGTGAAGGCCAATCTATCACGATGAAAACTTCATATCATTAAATCGGGCCATCCTCCTTTAATTTCAGCTAATATCCAGAGTTAAAAGAAGCGTGGCGTGTTAACGATGATATGTCCTTACAGCAAAGACTCCATAAATGACAGCATGCAGTTCTTATAAAATCCACGGCATATATTCCATGGTAATCTTCTTAGACCTGAAGATAAATTTTATCCAGCAGTTCAAGACAACGGGGTGTTCTCTCGACGACGTTAATGTTCTGCTGTACCATCCAAGTTTAACCACCAAATGTCCGTCTGTCGTAATTAAATGTCCACTTTTAGGAACACAAACTGGGATCCTTTTTAATTCCAAAAAAATCCGAAGCACTTTTGGCCTCGAAGATAACAGCGGAGAAATAGTTTGCACATGCAGCTCATGTGGTAAATATCAATTGATCCTGATACTGTGTACTGGCCTGATCTACCATACTAGAGATCCACAACTTAACAACTGGATGGCGAATTTGTTAATCTCCAATCTCTCCTCATATAAAAAATTCACAACTAGTATTTCCCAATTCTTAACATAGATATTACCACATCATCATGCATAAACATTACCTGGCACTGCCCAATTGTATTTTATATAAATGGCATAATAGGAAACTACCTATTTTTAGTCTGATTTGCTTTGCAACAAAGCTTGGAAACCACCCAGGCTATTTATAGTATACTCAAATCTAGAATGATCGCTATATTGTTTCAAGTTGCCATGATTCATGTTGTAGGCAAACAGTTCCTTGACCCTTTTCTCATTTAATTTGGGGGAATTCCGTTCAGCTCTTGCAACCATATACCTAGTAATAACAGCTGGTCTGACTCTCAATATACACATTGTAGTTCCATAATAACAGACTGCTTTTTCCAGTGAAAAATCTTTTCCTTAGTTAAAATAGAGAAATAAAGTAAAATAAGATTTTAATCACAAATGGAGGCTAATATACCATCCTCCTCCTTAAAAAAAACAAAAAAACTTTTCTTTTTTTCTTTGTCTTCCTCTTTCTTTCTTTCTTTTGGTCTTATTTTAGTATTTTTTTTTGTCAGATCGGTTATGTTAACTGATGCCACAGGGGGGACCCCTTTAAATAATTTGAAAAGGAAAAATTTTTATTCCCTTTATCTAATGATAACTATGTTTCTTGCTTTTTTATCTCTCCGTGTCCCTCTCCTTGTCTACCACCGGGGCGTAAACAATGCCTTGCCACTTAATTGTTGATTTTATTTGAAGCAAAACCTAAGTTAAAAAAAGCCACAGTGCAATAATAACTTGAGTGGTAGTGCTTTTCGTCATCTCGTTCTTCAGAAGGCCTTGACACTCTAAGACATGCTATATGTGAAGATTTACCACTCTAACACCTAGAGGGTACTAGCCACTGGCTATGGCCCGATTTTTCAATGGCTAATGGGCTTCAATAATACGATGGATTTTTTTCCTTTTCACATAGTTACATGTTTTAACACAGTATCCTTACACAGACAGCTTAGGAAAACGATCGTCGATTAAGTTTTGGTTATACAACATTTTTCAATAATTTTTGTATTTCGTTTAAACACTTAATGACCAAGGGGGGAGGGGGTTTCTAGGGACCCCCAAAAATTTGTTTTTCGCGCTGATCTTTACCTGGGATTTTTTGCGGCGAAATTTTTTTGTTAAGGTCTGAACTTTTAAATGCGCTTCTTTTTTTTTTTTTTTTTTTAACAATTAAAATCGGAATCGGCCAAGCCGTTAATGAGTTATTAGTGGGGGTCCCATGGAACCCCCCCCCCCGTTGGCACTAACGGAATTCATATTGAGAATATTTTAAAGTAGAATACGAAACCAACCGAGAACCAAAGCAATTTTTTGCTGATATATTTCACACATACTGTAAGTGCAACAATTATTATTAACATAACACTATTAACCCTTTATGTGCTGAAAACAAACAATTTCATCAGTACGTTGCCAAAACCGTTACTGTACCACTCTATGGGCAAATGACGTGTATTGTGCAACACCTGTAAAAATACAGGATTCCCTAAAACTGCTGGTTTTGTGTTAAATAAACTAAGTAATTTGTTTCTAGATGATTATCAACATAAAATAATGTTCAAATTTTGTTGTAAGCGCAAGGCTCATTGAATTTTCCGTCTTTTTGCCAATTTTCGCGTGTTTTGAAACATGGTTTTTTTTGCCCTAATTTTGCACCCCAAATAACAAATCTCATTTTTATTGCTGATTTGGGGGTTGTCTTATGTCCTTCACATGTGGTAATAAATTTCTGCAAAATTCCTCGGGAAAAAGTGGTTTTCCTTGGGGGGTCCCCATGGCACCCCCCCCCCCCCCCTTGGGCACCACCGGGAGTGAAAACCCCTTGGTCACTTAGTGTTAATTAGTTGCAATAATTTTTGAACCAAATAAATTCAGGCATAGTTCTAGTTGATTTACTACATAAATATAGTTTATGTTCCACGAAATCAACTAATTAGAATGAGTAATAAAAAACCAAATATCTTATATCATTTCCATACTCCATGATACATATTGCACAGGGTTAAGCATCACCAATAAAACGGCCCGTTACAATTTTTGCTGCCTTCAACAATACGATTATGTGATTGATTTAAAGATTTGATTTCCTCCCCTACAAGACCTTTTTGTGGTTTTGGTTATGATTTAACATTAAATGGAAAATTGAGACGAAAAATCCTGAAATACATTTGATTTGACCGGCCTCTAGGGTTTCTTCTTTCACAGGCAATTTGGATCCATCTTAATTTGTTTACGATTACAAGGTAATATTAAGTTATTTTTTAAAAGTTTCAATTTCCACTTTATTTCTAGGTTAAAAAAACACGTTGCTACCCTGACGGATAAAACGTGTCGCTTCATGGGATTTTTAGGTGTAGAATAGCTAGAGGATGGTGCCATAACAAACAAAATTGCCGACTTTCTTCTATGACATGGGGATAGGTGCTTTGATCTTTGTTTGTAGGTATGTCGTTTTGTTTTGGTTGTTTGTCTCTTTTTTAGAGATCTGGTTTGTTCCAGTAGTTCAAGTGAGTGATGTTTTAAAAACTGTTGGACTTTAAATTTTTTGCAATCCCTCGACATGTCAGTCAACTAAATCTTAAGAATTAAAACCTGTGAATGCTCTCTTTTTCAAAGACGGCCACATTTTCCGGATATTTTGAGATTTAAGCACTGTTAATTGGTAATTGAACAATAACAATACCTGTGAATGGTATAGCTCAAACTAACTATGTGTCGCAAAGGAAGGAATTGTGTAATTTAGAATAATTAATAATCGATATCCTCCGATAATTGGTTAATTCAACCGACTGCTGGTAACCGTCCTTCCACACCTAAATAGCCAGAAATAGCGCCATGTACATGTCTACGCTAATGCATTTGTTGTCCCGTCGGTTCAGGAGAGTCAAGTTGAGGTCATTTTCGTGATGTGACACTTTTCATCATGTCACGGGTGACATAAATTTGCCGGTTCCCAACTCCGGAACTCCCCATTAGGGAATTAAACAATCCCGATTCTCATTACAACATCGTCCTTATTTTATGAAAATACGCAATTTTTTTAGCATTACCAACCACGTAACCTACTCCGCAGTATAGTTAACTAACAATTACCAATACAACGGCAAGCAATTCATTTTATGGAAAATTGGGGCGCTCTTCAAAAACTGTGCTGTTATTGCTTTAAGCTAATTGGGATATCTTGAACATGAAAATTGCTATCCTTAATAGGCAAAATTAATATTTTGATTCAGTTTGAACACGACTGCAGCCGATTTGAAAAACAAACAAAAATGGTTGTGTGTAGTTTTGGGAAGAGTTTGGTTCGCGAGCTGTCGCTTCGCATGGGGCCTGTTCCATCCTTTCCCACGGCAAGGCAAGTATCTACGCTTGATCTATTAAGCCAGCCTGGACAGCCTAGGTCTGTAACTGCGATTATTCAGCTTTAACATTTTCTGCCACATCTCTGCAGAGGGAGTATCGTAAATGGTTGTTTTTGGTCAATGAAATAACAAACGTCAGGTCCGTTTATCACGAATTAGTTTCAGGAATGATAATTATTTCAGAATTACAAAACAACTGCTACTACATGGGCAATGAAGCACAAGTACATTTATTTTAGCTAGAAAAAATAACTCAGGAATATACCCAATGGACATTAACGAACAAAGTAATTGCGTTGACGTCAACTTTGCATACCCGGGGCAGTCCCTTTGCGAATAAAGCTAACAAATTATTTGCCCATGTTGCAGTTTGAAGGGTCAGCAAAGTTCAACGAATTGGAATGAAAGGGTCTGCTAAGAAACCACAGGTAAATGCCAACCATTGCCTTTATACAAGATGGAGAAACAACATGAACTTCTATATCATGTGTATGGTATGAAAATGTAACATTGAGCGAATTCCCTGGCAGAAAAAAGTACACGCAATTTATCCATCATGTCCATAATTTGTACATATAGACAGGTACATCACAGGTCATAACTAATCTACTTTCCTACCACATATTCACTAGCATGTTTATGTTGTATATACTATATTCTTCAAACTAAGCTTTTGGGCCACCCTGATTTTTGACTTAAAACAACATGGCGGCCAAAATACAAGTTCTTACTAAAAAAATGCTAAACCCGTTTTTTTTTCGTTGAAAAATTCACACAAAAACTCTTAATTTCCCATTTTATTTTACAAACACATTGCTCTTTGCATTTGACAAAGTGAAATTTCAAATTATCGAAAGAATCAAAATGGCCACAACAAACGCTCAATACATTGATGGATTGCCATTAAGTTTATTCTTATGGTATTATCGTAATATAACTGATGCATTGTTAACTTATTGTTGAGCTTCTACAAGAAAGCATATAGGGCTATCACTGTTTCTCAAAATAGCGGCTAAAAATCAAAATGGCTGATATTTAGGTTAATTACAGTAATGTATTACTTTAACTGTATTGTTGGGAATTATTTCGTTCTCTAAATGGTGTTATTACAATACTAAATTATATATAGTTACCAATTATCTTAAAAACAGCTGGAACATTCAAGATGGCTAACAGATTCATGTAAAATACACGATTTTAGTCGATTTTTAGTCAAAAATTGCATTTTGACCGCCATTTGTATTTCTTATTGGCCGCCATTTTGGGCAAAATGATAGTCCATAGTTTTTCTGGTAGTTATTCAACAATTATTTAATAATGCATTATTAAAATTACGCTTATATTGTAAAGATTATACTTATGGTAAGCTTATTTTATTTTGCGTTTGTGACGGCCATTTTTAAGTATTTGGGTTACGTGGTCAACATATTGAAAGTTTTATTGTGTAGCTGCAAAGATCTACGCTTTCGTACATTAAAGTGGGTAAATATTGATTTTATGAGTGCATTTTATAATAGTTAGCTATTTTTGGTCACAATTGGTATTTTGGCCGCCATTTTGTTTTTAAGTAAAATTTCACTGTGGCCCAAAAGCTTATTTGAAACGATATTGTTATGCAACCTTAAAACACTAGTAAATATGATTCAGGAAACATGTTAATTATGTTTGGAATAACACCCCTCGTCTAAACTCTTAAACTAATTTCCTCCCACATGCTCAAAAGTAGTGTACCCCCAGGTTATATCTAAACTAGCTCTTGCCACTTTTCAGCAGTGTTTTTTATGTTGTGTAAGTATATGATTTATCATAAGCTTTTGGACTGCCCTGATTTTTTAATTTTAAATAAAATGGCGGCCAAAATACAAATTTTGACCCAAAATGAGCTAAAAATGTTTATACCCGTCAAAAAACGTATACAAAACTCAAAAATTGGATTTTAATGTACAAAGGCATAGGTCTTTGCATCTACGAAGCAAAATATATATTTGTTTGAGGTCCTAACCCAAAGAAGTCAAAATGGCTGCCACAGTTGTTATATACAAGTAATCATAACAATAACGGTATTCTTTAGAATATGATCGTAATCTTAATGATGTATAATTAAATTATTGTTGTGGTGCTACCAGAACACCTATGGGCTATCAATATGCTCAAAATGACTGCCATAAGAAATACAAATGGCGGTCAAAATTGACTAAAAATAGACTAAAATCGGGTATTTTACATGAATTTGTTAGCCATCTTGAATTTTCCAGCTGTTTTTAAGATAATCGGTAGATATATATAATTTAGTAATAAATAATTGTAATAACACCATTTAGAGAACGAAATAATTCCCAACAATACAGTTAAAGTAATACATTACCATGATTACTGTAATTAACCTAAATATCAGCCATTTTGAATTTGTTTAGCCGCCATTTTGAGAAACAATGATAGCCCTGTATGCTTTCTTGTAGTACCTCAACAATAACTTAACAATGCATCAGTTATATTACAATAATATCCTTAAGAATAAACTAGGCAATCCATCAATGTATTGAGCGTTTGTGGTGGCCATTTTGAATTCTTTCGATAATTTGAAATTTAACTTTGTCAAATAAAAAAAAAAAAAAAAAAAAAAAAAAAAAAAAAAAAAAAAAAAAAAAAAAAAAAAAAAATAGGAAATTAAGAGTTTTTGTGTGAATTTCTCAACGGAAAAAATACGGTTTTAACCATTTTAGTAAGAATTTGTATTTTGGCCGCCATGCTGTTTTTAAGTCAAAAATCAGGGTGGCTCCAAAGCTTATTTTGAAGAATATAGTATATACAACATAAAAATGCTAGTGAATATGTGGTATGAAAGTAGATTAGTTATGACCTGCAGCTGGGATGTACCTCTCTAATATCGTCGTTGGGCAGGAAAAACCTCATTTGTGCATTTGAATTCTAAGAGCAAAACCTCATATGTGCATTTTCGGTAACACTGACAAAACGACCTGTTTGGCGATATTGTCGTTTTGCAAAGTATCGTAAAATATTTAAAATAGATCTTACGTACTTCTCTAAACATCACCTCATCATTTCCACCTACTTGATTTGACCAAACACTGGACAATAGGTTGGTTTGTCCATGTTACCGAAATTGCACATATGAGGTTTTGCATTTGACCTTTCAAATTACACATGAGGTTTTTCCTGCCCAGCGACGATATGATGTTCATGTTTGAAAAGTACATTATGCGTATACCTTGTTTTTTATGTCTTTATAAATTTGTTGCCAGAAAAAAAGTACCTAATTTGTACCTAAATATACCTTTCATCAAAGTCACAAGGAGGCATTGCAAATGTACCTACGCAGTATTTAATCGGCGTCTACCGAAGGGGTGGTTGCCACCCCCTTCATTTTTCCCGCCTTGCTAAATGTTGTCAATTGATATTGTACGATCTTTTTCATGCAAAAGCAAACGCCCAATGGTGTATAGGTAATGTATAGGGTGATCCCAAAGTGATCGATGGTGGGTGGCAATCTTGCCTAAGTTTCCATTCCAAGATCCGGTTTGTCATAGCTCATCGCATGTTTTGTGAAGTTAAAATATATGAATCCTTTTATGGGTATGACTTTTTGCAGCAAACGGTTTTTGCACAGTTATGGTAGCAAAATCACCCTATTATGACACTGTGGATTCCGCACCTCTAAAAACATATGGTCTGTAACCCTCTAGCTGAATTGTGAAGATTCAAAATAAGTTACACCTCTAAGTTTAAAAGATACAAACTATCAAGCAAGTGGAAATAAAGTGCTCTTCCCAAAATGCATTTCTTCCAATACAATGTTTGCGCTGGTTGTCACATTAATTTATAGTGACAAAACGTACTTAAAATGCAAGATTGGGATAAAGTTCTGTTCATTTAGGTACTTTTTGTCACTATAAATTCATGTGACAACCAGTGCAAAAACTGTATTGGGAGAATTGCACTGAGGGAAGAACACCATATATCCTCTTCTTACAAGCTATTGAGATCAGAAGTTTGCGAGGCATTCTGCCGAGTAATTATAGTGCTTATTTGATCACCTTTTACCACATGAATCTTTGGACTAGAAATCATAGTTTAAGAGGAGCTCACAACTCATCGTAGTCTTCACGCCCCAGTAGCTCGAAATTTCAGTGGTCACCATAGTGTTTTCCTGAGTGATGGTATGCAGAGGTGTAGAGTTCTAAGACAAATGCTGCTGTGGCTAGGAACAAGAGTAAAACAAGTATTTGCTCTTATATTTGGTATTATTTGTTTTAAGCAGTCAATATTAACAATATCTTATATTATATCCTACGGAGTGCGTTTCATTTTTAAAGTCTTATATTGAAATGGTAGAGATGAAATACAACTCACTTTAATGTATTGCGATACATCTCTCATGCATTTCATTATGCATAGAAGTATAATATTGTGCTGTAGAGCTACCAATGTATATGACATTCGGATTTATAATAGCTTCACTGGCTTCTGTTGGTACAATTTTAACTGTGTTACGTTTCATGCATGACAGCAAGGGAGTAACCAAAAAGACCTCTAAAAATTTGTTTTCACGCTGACTGCTTTACGCGTAGGATTTTTTCGTCGATTTTTGTTTGTAATTGTCTGACTTTGTAATACACTTCTTTTCATACAAAAAATAAATAAATAAATAAATAAATAAATAAATAAATAAATAAATAAATAAATAAATAAATAAATAAATAAAATCGGCAAAGCCGTTGATGAGATAATTAGTGGGGGTCTCTTGCCCCCTTCCGTCCACTAACGGAAGTCGGCTGATAATATTTTTAAAAGTCAAAGAACCATAGCCATTTTTTCCTGATATATATATGTGCACTTATACATGTAAGTAAACAATTATCAATAACATTAAAAATAATTAACCTTGTATGTGCTGAAAACAATCAATTTATTGTGGACGTTGCTAAACCGTTTCTGTACAACCTCTATGGGAAAATGACATGTATTTTGCAACACCCGTAAAAAAAATAAAGAATTGTCTAAAACTGCAAGTTTTTTTTTAAATATGTGTAATTTGAGTTTTCTAGAGTAGATATGAACATAAAATATGTTTTCAAAAAGTTTGATGTAAGCGCAATGTTCATTGGAATTTTCCCTTCCCCCCCAATATTAGCGTGTTTTGAAAACAATGTTTTGTTCCTAATCTTCAGCTCAAATAATAAATTTCATTTTTTATTCTCCACCAGTACTGTCAGTACACAGCCGGGCTGTGTGTCTCATGTGTGAAACAACACTACAAAGTGTATTTGGTATTGTTTTATGAAAGGTCGTACATCTCCCAATGTTCACTAGCGTTACTTGTACGGCTGTTAGTGTATCCACGTATATTTCCAATTGGATGAGGGCATTTGGGAGTTAATTAGTGATTGATGACACCAATACTTCATTTCGCTCTTTCTAAAAGCAAACACGGGAGATCAAATTACGAACAAACTAATTGAAACAGAGAAAGTTCTTGTCAGTTTGAGTGACACAATCAATTTGTCATTATTACATTGTTTAATCCATTGGGGATCTTCGATATAGGTCAATTACAATTCTACCTTATAAAGTGAATAAATATAAAATTCAAATATACTTCGTATGATAATATAGTGTAAACCAGCTTCATTTTGTTTTGAATATCCTTTGAAAAGGCTACATAGGCTTTATGAATGTACATAAGATTTCTTTATAAATTATAAATAAGCTTGTAACCGATCTCTCTCTCTCTCCCTCGCTCTCTCTCTCTCTCGCTCTTTCTCTCTCTCTCCGCTGTTTTGTTCCCTCTTTCTTGCATTCCTGACACTTCCGAATACATTGGACGAAATACATTTCCTCAATGCGCTTGAGCAAAATACTCTAAAAATTTAAGATGATGGTTAAAATAACAGCCTCTTGAATCTGTTCGTTTCAATGTAAATTAGGAATAGTGTTAAACCGTTCAATCAAACGCCAACGTGAGCAATTTTTAATAGATTATATCCACTGCAAACTGCACAATTGAATTTGCAACTGAGCGAAGAAAGAGGAACTGTCGTTGCAATCGATAATGACTTTTGTTGGTAGATCTGAAACAAAATATAGCCAGCTTCCTTGTCCAAGTGTTATAATATGAACTAAATATGTTCACCAACGGTAGAGACTTGATAGATAGAGACGATAAATCACACACAGTATATATGTATAATTATTTAATGTTATTTCATCAGTAGTGTAGCAATTGTCACAACATAAATATATTACAATTCTGTTGAATTTTCCCCAATTTGAATTCTCTGGCAAACATAATAATACCACGAACCTCCAATCAGCTTGCGAGCAGAAGTCTTGAAATCAAAGCACTCTTGATTGGCGAATGTGTTTGGACACAGTGATGCCAAATAAATCCGCCAGGTTAATTCATAACGTATCACGACAGGCGTACTCCATCCAGGAGTCCACTCCTCTAATTCATTTAATTCAGAGTGAGTCAAAGAAATGTACACCCAATTTCAGAAGAAAAAAAATATTACAAAACAATATTTAGTAAATTTAGAAATTGATTCTTATACACGAAAACAATACATCATCATACCCACTGTCATTGGTGAAAAACAAATATAAAGTATATATTTCTCATTTTGTGGATATGGTAAATCAACGGAAAGCCGTCAAAAACCATATTGACCACGACTGTACAATTCCTCACGTCCACAACACCAACGCCATTGAGTTATTGTCATCTAAATACGTAATAACTTTTTTTTATGAATTACCTAATCAATATTTTTTGTTAACAATAGTAAATTCCAGTAGTGTAAGAAGGGGAACGGGGGGGTGAATTTCCCTCAATGTGTCTGACCGGGAAAATCAGCTTAAGCTACCCAGAAACCAGTAAACTGCCACCCCCACCTCCCGGATCTGTTCCTGTTTTTACTGTTTTTACAGAATGTAAACATCCAAATTGTTTCCAAACTCGTGGAAGTGATTTCAGTAAGGGTCCTTTTCATTATGTCATTTTTTTCATGGCAGTATGTTCCTTTAAAATAAAAAATATGTCCCTTTAATTAAAAACAAATAGGATTGCTTACATATTTGAATTCAAAGTTCCAGTGGAAAAAATATAGTGAACAATATTTTCAATATTCAGTAAAATAAAGTTTCGTAGTTTGTGTATTACATTCCATAATTTGTTATTGGTTTCAGTATAATGAAAACAGTTTAACAGGAAATTTTGTTTCTTGATATTGAAGGTACACAAAGGTACAAAGCAAAGAATTCATGAGTAACTTGTATAACTATTAATGTTTCTTTGGAGCATATTAAACAACAAGTTTGATGTACAGCGTAAAACAATGAGTATCATCTTTAAGTTAGGGTACGGTTCTCGAAGCAAAAGTTCAAAACTGAAAGATTGAAAAAGAAACATCGCGGATAAGGAGTGAAGGCACGCCTTCTATAGACTTTTAATAAGAAACGGGTGAATTTCAAATGTTTCGCATTATAAAGCGACATACTCAAAATTTACCCTTTGATGGTTTGCAAAAATCAACTTTAACATAAAATCTTCCCAAAGTCACTTTATGTAAAATTATAACAAGGCTTCAATGATTATGAAATTCCAAACTGAAAAACTGTTTGTGTTTGTTAGGGTAAAATAATACTGGGTTAATTACATATTCAATCTGACAAGCATGCCACTCCATGGTAATACTGATTTTTCCTGTTCAAATGCCCATTAGGACAATCCGAATCACCTTAATTGGTGCGAGAAGATTGAGGAACAAGATGAATGATATTTGAAGTTTCATCCCTTAGTTTGTAGGTTATGAAAACATGTTTGCCAACAGACGAAAATATATAGTATATCTATATATAGATATTATATATATATGATATATATATCTATATATTATATATTATATATATATCAGTGGATCTCTTTTATGTCAGGTGTAGATAATTCCGTCAGAGGATGGTGCTATATATTAAATTATATATATATAATAGAGCGAGGAGACTTATCTTCATTGCAGAGTGCGCAATGCGTGAAAGCAGAGAGAAGATTAAAGGATGGAACATACTGGGACGGTAGTGTTGACTCGGAAGTTTCAAGCTACGCTTGTGCGAACATCAGACAACTGGCTGCTATTCGGTGGATTGCGAAGAATATTATAGCGGTTTTTGCGGACGTTCGTAGAGAGAGTTGAGTGGTCGTTTAGAGGCGGAATTGAGATGAGGGGCAAATTGAGGACGGACCTAGAGATATCGTAGTCGTATTATCCTAGGGGTGATGATGGAGTGGTTTGATAAGTAGAATTGGTTCTCGTGGCGGCACTGGATCTAGTATTCGGGTCGCTTGTTGAGTAATCTGCGTTTGTCGGCATTGTTGATGGCCAGTTCTCGGTGAGGCAGAGGTCGGCATTCCTGGTTCCGCTGGAGTACGGGTCGGGCGCTGGATACGATGACCAGTGGATGGCGTAGGGTGGTGTTCTCTTGAGCGGCCACACGTTACTTGGAGAGTTCTGTGATGTTCTGTGCTTTTCATTTCTGAAGGATGTCTTTACCGTGGTGTTGACTCTAGTCTGAAAGGTGGGTTCGTCAGTCGATGTAAAGTTTGGTTAGGTCACTGTCTACTTTGACTGCGGCGCGCTGTCGATTAGATGATTTAGGTTTAAAAAACCAATTTCCTTGCACGGGCAAAGTCCTTGTTGCGGCAGTTGCATAGTTGCCATCCATGTTGTGTTAGGGTGATATCCTTAGCGGCGATTTTCTTTGGGTGTGGTTTTGATGATGATGACGAAGTTGGGCATGCAGATGTAGCTGATCTTGATGGTGTTCCGGTTGAATATCCTTGTGGAGTTTGGACCGGCTTTGGGAAGTAGTGTTTGCGATGAGCTTGATGAGATGATCGTCCATGTTTGGTGAAGACCGTTTGTGAAATGGGGTTAAACCAGATGATGTTACGTTTACGTTTGCGGGTCGTCCTGTTGCCCG